>JAWNNQ010001099.1:0-43702 GCA_035044765.1 Leucophenga montana | reverse complement strand
CAACTGGCGACGAGTATAAAAAAAAAGAAGAAAGGAGAGTGAAAAAAACCGTTAATTGTGTAATTCGTGTCGGTAGTTCCGCGTAATAGCATAAAGATGCCGATCGACGAAAATAATTTTAAACAATTGCTTGATCAACAGCAACAATTTGCAAAGGAATTGTTGGAACTACAACAAAAGTAGAGAAGGAGAAAACGATCGACACAAAAACAACATCGCGAACACGATGGATTCAGTTGACACAGTGCATATCAACAGTGTGACAGGAACCGTAAAATTCGAATCAAATAAAAACATTTTTGATGTCAAACTTTTAAACAAAAAAATAACATTTCAAATGGACTCTAGTGCAGCGGTTTCGGTGATAAATTCAAAAACATACAATCGTTGTACCCATTACCAACGAGAGTAGGTTAGTACATTTTTAAATTACACATTTATAACAGTGCCTTTTTATGGTCAGCCGCTTAACATACATAGACTACCAGTTGTGGCCCGCCCATTTTTTAGGGTAGCCCCATACAAACATACTGCCCACTTTTGTGCTTTTATAAGAAAAACTTCTTTATTAAAGGCAATATTAGGTTGAAATGCGATATGGTGTAATTTTATAGACAGCCGCTTAAGCTATATAGACTAATGGGTGTGGCCTGCCCACTTTCTGGGGTTCTGGGGATACAAAACCACCGTGCAACTTTGTGTTTTTTATGAAAAATTTCTTCATTTAAATCACTATTAGCTTGAAATTTGATTTAGTGGATTTTAGTGGACAACATATACAAATGGGCGTGTCCTGCCCACTTTTTGAGGTAGTCCCATATAAGCCCACAGCTCACTTTTATGCATTTGTATGGAAAACTTCAATATCAACTTGAAATTCGATATGGCGGAATCTTACACATCTACTACATCGCTTCATACATATATACTAGTGGGCGTAAGCCGCCCACTTTTTGGGGTATCCCCTATTTAAACTCCCACTTTTATGTTTTACAATACTATTTAAAATTTCTTGTGAATGGTATTACAGATTCGGTTCAACCGAAGTTAACGTTTTTTCTTGTTTTAATTTTACAAACTTACAAACTTTCAGACAAACTGATAATACCATTTCACACTATGTGTGAATGATATAATAAGAAGAACAAACGGTAACTTCGGTTGAACCGAGGATCTAGAGGTTCCATTTTATGATAGGCATGACTGAATGTCGTAAAGTGATGAGATCTGGCAACCCTATTGTCATACGTACTCAGTTTAGTTTGCCATTTTGTCATGAATAGACTAACGCATTTTACAGTCGAAATTTATCGGTTTCGCACCACATATACTGTAAATGACAATACGCCTTAGCTAAGACGTCGTACAGTGCGCACCGAAGAAATGATTGCTGCTGTAGAGTATAGAGGATGACCCAAATGATTTGATCCGCCATCCGATTGCGCCATACGTTTGGTCAATGTGCTGAAAATCAATGAAAGTTAACACACTGCTTTACAGCAATATTCTGTTCAATGATGAGACTCAATGGGCATGTCAATAAGCAAAATAACCTCATTTGGAGTAAAGAAATTCAAGAGCGATTCTCGAGGCACAAATCCAAATTACTCTTTGCTATGCTTAATGGGCCCGTGGATTCATTAGTTCTTACTTCTTTGAAAATAAGATCGGCGGAAACGTTGTCGTCAACGGCGAGCGCTATAGAATTAGCGATTTTTTGGTGCACCAATTAAATTTGATGTTTATTTCAGACGTTTTTCCAACAGATCAGCAATTAAACAATCGAAGTTCGAAAAGGACTAGTTAATTGACCCCCCATATCGTGTGATTTAACGCATTTGTATTATTTTTTCTTGCCCGAAATCATACTTAAACACTAAAAACATAAAATTATAAAGCCAACTTTCAGTTTGAAATTATGTAATTTCAGTATTTTAATTAAATTCAAAGTTGCTCAATTAAATCTACAAATTTATTGAATAGTGATTTGTCAATACAGAGTTTTTTACATAATGTAAGGAAGAGTTATAAGAAAAATAGGGAGAAAACATATTGTAGATAGAACAAAGAGCTCGGAGTGAATTATTGAGCAAGTACTTTGTCGTACAGAAAGGCAACCTTATTGTCACGAAGTGACGAGTTGGCCGAATGGGTATATTTAGTAATATGGACTGAAGTAAGTAGGGAGAGTCAATCTCTCCAATCGGAATTTTATGAAGAAAAGCAACAGAGAGCATAGAGCGGCGTGTTAATAGGGATGAAATATCAATTAATTTTAACATGTCATGATAGATAGAGCGAAGAGAAGAAACTGTTTTTTGAACTGACTCAATACGATCCTCATGAAGAGCATAGTATGGGTTCCAAATACAGGAGCTAAATTCTAAAATCGGACGAACAAGAGAAGTATAGAGGAGTTTAGTGGTATAAGGGTCTTTAAATTCCTTAGACCAACGTTTAAGAAAGCCAAGAACACCTTTTGCTTTATTTACTAATAAACAAATCTGATTATTATAAATAAGTTAGGTTCGATAAGGATACCTAACTTATTTATTAAAACAAAACTCTCTACCGAGGGAGAAATATGTCACTTTAAATGGTTTTCTGCGATGAAACGTCATACACTTACATTTTGAGACATTTAGATTAAGCAAATTTAGACGACACCATGTATGTAGTGAGTTTATATCAGTCTGGGATAAACTGCGTTTCAAAACATAAGAATATGACAAGCATAATTTATCATCTGCATAGATTAGTGTATGGGCATGATTAATAGACAAAGGAAGATCATTAATAAAAGTGTTGAAAAATCTTAGACCTAGGTAAAGTAAAAAAATCCGGAGGAAACCCTATTGCTTTTAATTTGAATATGTGATGCTGTAAAGATATGAGACTATATGATTAATAGGGCTACTAGAATACGTACTTTGGAAAAAGTCGGCAAACAAATCTGATATAGGCGAATCAGAAGATGCAACTGTACCATCAAGAAATAATGATACGCTGAAGTACTAAGTTTCGTATTAACGAAATTGAAAAACGATTTTAGATTGCGACGCATGTTTCGTTTAACTTTTATTAAATAGTCAGCGTAACACATTTTATTTAATGTGTTAAAGTCAGAACGCCCAACACAATATATTTATATATGACAGTCATGCTTCATGGGCATAGCGATGAGCGAAGACGGTGAACGGTCTGTGAGTCTGAAGAGTTTCAACCTAAATGTTGTGGAAAACCTCGTCTACCTCGAAGCAGAGATAAAAATCAACGAAGAATCACGCTTGCTAACGGCTGCTATTATGGGCTCATCAAGCCAATTAGAAGTAGAGCTCTCTCTCGAAGTATGAAGATAAAAATCCATAACACGATGATAATCCCAGTCTTGCTACATGACGCAGAAGCATTGAACCTGACATAATCAGATACAGCGTCTTTGACAGTGTTCGGTAGAAAGATTCTTCGTAGGATTTTTGGTCCTCTTAGAGTTGGCGTCGAAATTAGGACCCGTACGAACCACGAGCGTGCGCCAAAACTTTAAAGAATAGTGCGCTTTCATACTTGCAGACATGAACGATTATATACGGTTACAGTGCCACTCAAGTAAGTAAGAAATTAAGATATTTTATAAATACAGTACGATTCATTCGATACTTGAACTGTCTAATGTGCTATCTAATATTCCAGGCTACCTGTGTTCAACCCCCGCTCGTTACAAAATTTCTTTAAATTTTAGTTTTCTCTCTAATAATTTCATTGGAAACAAAATCATCTATGTGGCAAAAACACAATGTTTAGAAAAATGTTCTTTGGTGCAGATATATGGTATTCGAACTATGAACAAATGCGGCACGGACATAGCCCGCAAAGTCGACGTATCTTAACTACTTCGGCTAACTGGTGCCCAACACATCGACTTGCCCGAATCACAAGCAATTGCTTTTCGCATTGACTATCACCGCAGAGACAAAAATAATTGTGGCACTTTATATTATTCTACCATGGGAAAGCCGAATAAGCTAAGAGCAGCTGATAGAGAAAAATTAGGTTTGCTCTCAGAGATTAATATAAAAACTGTCTTCATATACGTACTTCAAGTCAAAAAGACTTATTTTTTATTCTTTGTACTTTACGGGTTTTGTTCTTAAAATTTGATATTCGTGTTCTTTTAAGAATTGCATTCTTATTCTAAGGATTTCTGCGTTTAAACTTAAATTTAGATTGCCATTTTTTCTTATGGACCATCTACTATAGGATTACTGTCAAATTATGCGAATGAAATTTAAATACGAATGATGCCACGCGTATATTGCCACAGACACATATTTTTATTAAAATTCGGACAAACTGATAATACCCAATTTTCACCATTCTTACCATTTTCTGGAGATGATTGGCTAGAACTTTTACAAGAAAGAGCTGTGTTGCGATATCATATTCTAAACAAATTGCCTATAAAAATTCAAGCAAATAGTAAAAAGAAATATTTTACTTTCGTACATTCGTAAAACAGATGCTAGTTGAGATAAGGGTATATCATAAAGATTGAATTCAAAACTGGTACTTTTATAGTTTTATTCATAACATTAACCATGAGTACACTACTCACAATTGGTGGTAAGGGTATGAATAGCTCATGAGCTAATTGATCATGACAAGCTTGTGAGCTCATGAACTGCTCATGGACTGCACAAGAACATGTGAACAAGAGCTGAAATAATCTGTTCACCTGTGATAGTTTGGTTAGGTTGCAGCAGCTCATAGTATACAACACCCTTCTGATCCCACCAAATACAGAGAATGGGCTTGACACCATGAATATTCGGATTGGCCGCCGATGTTGATGCTTAGCCGGGTGTTCCCCATGATGTTTTTCGCTTTGGGATGTCGTAATGGATCCACTTTTCATCGCCAGATACGATGCAAAAAACTCTTCCGATTATGGCGTTCAAGCAGCTGTTCGCAACTGAAAAATCTCCTTTTGACGTCGCTTGGCTTCAATTCGTACGGCACCCAATTTCCTTGCTTTTGAATCATTCCCATCGCTTTGAGGCGTTTGCCAACTGTTGACAAGTCAACTCCTAATGATTCTGACAATTCTTGAAATGTTTGACACGGATCTTCGTCGAGTAATGCTTCCATTTCTTCATCTTTAAACTTCATCTGGAAACCTTAAACTTCAACTGAATGAAATCTGATGCAGTTATTCTACATTTAACTATATTTTTTAGTTCTATATACACTGAGCTTTACACTATTGATTGCGAACGTAGTGAATTTAATTTGATTTATCGGCAAAAGGTAAACTCGACTCACTACAACATTGTTCTACTACATTTTGTATATAGGTACATATCTGCAGTTTGTCATACACTTTGAAGTACGGACATAATTTTTTGTGTTTCTATCAATTCAAAATTTATAAACATTCTGCGATGAATCCCAAGCACCTCAGGGGGTCTTAAGTGTATTCAATATGCCTTTGTCTGTTTACCTGGGCTGGACAAAACTGCAGTGCTTGCAGATTATCGGTATGTTACCAGCATGACTGTGTCTTGCTATTGTTATTGTAGTTGTAGTTATTATGATTTGAACAAACACAACACATTTCCTTGACTATGAGACTTCAAAGTTCAGCTCAAGCTTACTTCATTATGACTATACTGCAGCCATCGCAATTGATTCCATCTGATCATAACAAATAAACAAGTTCTCAAACATGCGAACAGAATATGCAGTGTAAACATTCGCGTGGTATCTACATCCATATCGGCATCGATCCAGGCCAGTTTGGGGGTCATACACCGCGTGAGACAACAATCCGCTAATCCGTTCCAACTAATGTCGCTTATGATTTTTGCATTTGGGTTCGCAATAAAAAATTATCATGTATGTTTACACGGCAACTCAATGTCGCGCCAGACTAATCTTAAATCCTTTTATACAGGGAAAAAACGAAGAATTATGAATTAAACAGTCGTGTGTTCATAATTACGAAATACCCTGCCCCTTTGCTAATGTAGCATTTGCATTTAAAATTCTAAATCACAAAAACAGGATTTTTTTTAATTTAAAATATTTTACTTTTTAATTAAAAAAAAAACCTTTTTTTTTTCTTTTAAATAATTTTTATTTTTTAATTAAGAGGAAAATTAAAAAAAAAATAATAATAATAAAATTAACTAATTGAAAAGAAAAACAATGCAAAACAAGAAAGCGAAAGTTTCGTCGTTAGCGGTGGTGGTAATTTTCATAATTATGACCCAATCTTTGATAAAGTATTGTAATAAGGAGGATGACGAGGAAACATAAAATGCCATTAATAAATGTCTTTCAGAAGTTCCATTGACACGGATTAACTGTCATAAATTGTGCTCAGTCTGGTTTGTTATTTTATCATGAATAGACGCCAGAACAACGCTTAATAATTTATCTCGAAAAGTTCAATTCAGGAATGTTATCGTGCGCTAAGTCCATATTATAGTCGGCATAATCTTTCTTCCGAATGACTAATTCAATTAACTATGGATCGTTTTCGCACCACGTGTACTGTAAATGAGAAGATGCATCCGTAAAGATGTCGTACAGTGCGCACCGAAGAAACAATTGCTGGTGTAGAACGTAGTATTGAGGAGGACACAAAAAGATATAGGCCTTATAAGATCCAGCTGGTGCAAAAGTTAAGCCGAATGACTGTCGTTTGCTCTGAAAATCAACAATAAATCAACCCATTTTTTTTATAGCTATACGTTTATTTTGTTTCGTCTCATTTTTGCTTTAATGGGTATGTCAATAAACAAAATAGATCATTTGGAGTGCAGAAAATCCGGAATAGATTACACTAGTTTACAAATTTTAATGTTTTTTATATACCCCTCTATTTAGGGGTCATTTCCGAAGTGATTTGCTGCGTAGAATCCGACTCCGTGCTCGGAATTGGCCCATCACGTCAGGATTTTGAGATATTTGAGGTTATGTAAACAAAAAAAGTCGTTTTCCCACTTTTGAGGTTATGTACAGGGTGGAAAAAATTTTTGTGTTCTGTCTCTCCAGTTACCTCATTTAGTACCACTCTTATCCTTTATTTTAAGTGTTCAAGAAATCAAATACGATTTTTTCGCAAAGTTTTGAGGTCAGAAGTAGCATACAGAAATGAAAAGCAAGCGGCTTTATGTATGCATTGATATTAAATTATTAAGTCCAAGTCCATTTCCACTGCAGCCACTTTAGCAAGTAAAAATTCTCTTCCCCTTCTACCCCTTACCCAACAGTCAACTTCTTCCTGCCCCCTTTCCCATGCCTTCCACGACCCAATTAACTCGTGGAGGGTAATGATCTCTGATTTGTTGAATTTGTCTCCGCCCCGAATAGCAGAACAAATATCCACTACTTCCCCTGCCCCTCCCCCTACCTCCTTTTAAAGTTAAGTTGTTTAAAGCTTTGAGATGATTTAATTAAAAACACTGCAAATTTGACAGAAAAATCATATGACAGTTTTGGCCTATAAATACAGAAATAAAAAAAAAAATGTTTTCTCACGGTCGCGGGTATGTGACTGATGCGAAAAATAGATAAAAACCATCTTTGATGCGGGTTATATATCGTGCTACAATTTGAGCTCAATCGGTGCAGAATATTTTGAGTTTTTGACGCTAATACAAACCAACATAACATTTATATATGTATAGATTTCAATGTTCGTAAATTAAATATATTTGTCTTCTTTTTAAATATGTATTTATTCGCCGAATGAATGCACATTATTTTTTATAGCATTCACATATAGTGTGAAATGGTATTATCAGTTTGTCCGAAAGTTTGTAACGCATTAAAGGAGGCATTGTAGACACCATAAAGTATATATATTCTTGATCAGCTCGACGAAACGAGTCCATCTAGCTATGTCCGTCTGTCTGCATGTTGTTGCGCATTTTTCGGGGACCAATTTGTATGCTATCCAGTTGAAATTTTGCACATACACTTCTTTTTATTGCAGGTTAATAGAGTATCAATACTAACCCGACACTCCCACTTTTTGGGGTAAACGGGATCGAAGTTGAGGCAGACAAAATAAAGTGGGTTGTGCCTAGATCTTGTAGCACAAGTATGCCCTCCCTGCCATGACCACTATATCCTGAAGAAATGAATGTGTTAAAGTGGTCCCTACAATAAATGTACGACTACTACTTACAACAACATGGTTTAGAACTGCCTGATATCAGCATAGAAAAGATATTAGCACATATTAAGAAAAGAAAGCAAATATATTAAAATTTTAGATAACATTTCATATAAATTTAATTAAATTCATTGAGTCTTAACGGCTATAATTTAGCAATTTCAAATTCTACTATTTTAAATTCTTAATCCTAAAATCTATAATAATAATATCCTTCAATATACATATTATTCAAATTTAAACATTTTAATACATCCTATTATTTTCAAGCTAAAACTGTGAGGGTGCAAGAATAAATAAAATATATAGTATATAAATATAAATGTAAATATATAATATGTAGGTATAAATATAATAAGTATTCAAAAATAATAGATAAACATTAAATAATGGTTTTAGTTTTAGTGTGCAAAGAAATAAAAATTTAGTAGCTTTAATTAAATTAATTTTAAGAGGTGTACATGTAATTATGGCGGTATGGTAGAATCAACTTTATATTAATGCGCGAGAGAAGTGTTCAAAAATAACTTTAATTGCACAAAAATTCATTTAATAATTTAAGCCAGGAATTATATCATTTCTTACTTTTAATTTATTTAATTTATTTAATTGAATTTATGGTTTAATAAAAAAAAATACATTGCAACAAAGTTCAATAATTGATCATATATAAATTAATTATTTGACAATGCATATACAATTATTTCGAGATGTGTATATGCTGCAAGCTTAGAATCAATGATAGAACTTTATGCATAGCGAGAGAACGAGAATAATAAAACTCTAGATGATAAAGTAATTGTTTTCTTATGCACACACATGAAATAGACATACTCAAACACAGAGAATAACTCACTCATTTAATTACAGTTCCATCGCCGAAAGATATCTTCCGTCGTAGTTGAACCTGTTGGAATTTTAATTTAAAGAGAAATTGAGCCTAATTATTTGCAACATGTTTGATCGAACATATGCGTATCACTTGATCTCACCCTGATTTGGCTTTACTTTGTATGTAAAAAATTACTCTTGATTTTTATTAATTTTGTTGCTAATTGCCAAATTGAACTTTACACATTTTATAAGATGTTGTTGGTTTTATTTAAAAATGATTCTTATTTTTGCATAGAATTATTGAGACTATTTTTCTTTATGCCTGATGATATTTTGCATACACTACTTTATATGTTCTTGCACACTTCACTAATTAAAACTTCATTATTCCTTAAAAAAAAATAACTGCAACGCATATAAATAATTTTGATGCACTATTTTGGCTGTGAGCTTAATTTTAACATCACTACTAATAATGGAAATTCTGAGCCATACTTCGCACAATTGACACATGAAAAATTTTCTTTATCACTTTGGTTAAAATAAAATCACTTGCACACATAGTCTTCGTACAAATTGGAAATGCATTAAGTAGGGTATTCATATGAAGTGATAGCGTTTAAGCGAGGTTTGCACAGAAGGTGAGCTACGACAGCTTATGCATTGCCAGTACGACGAGCTGTGTATAGTAGGGTACCGCTCAATTTCGAAATAATTTATGCGCGTCTGTGATGAGGCGATTACGACTGCATGCTAGGTAATCGAACATGCTGATTCTTTCAGCTGGTGTAGGGCATGCAGCCGAGACAATGCAACAAATATCTATGTTGTGGGCGATATTTAAAAATATATTTACTCCATACTAGGTGCCGTTTTCTAAACATAAACGTAATGAGAAAGAAAATAAGAAAATAATAGAAGCCTAATTAGCTCTCTTATTGATTATAGGTCAAATTCACATATAGATATTTACCCTTTTGGAAAAGGCACCTGAGACGAATAAAATTAAATTTTCCTGACAAATAATAATGTCGGCGAGCGTCTCAATGGTTAAGCAAGCGATTAATTCAATAAAAATCGCAAAACTTTATATTTCTGAAGCGGATTGCTTCCGATTAAATATATAGCAGGTGTAGACAAATCTGATAGAGAAAATGTTTGACAATTATGATATACTTAACAAATGAGAATTTAGAAAACTTACATCTCGATCATCCAAATGCATTCTATGCACTTTCTTATGCACTTTATAATAATTTAAATATAATAAGCCACTGGTTAATTATTATTAACATTAGTTTTGCCAACTTTAGGCACACAGGAAATTGATAAGAAATGAGCACAATTTGAGAGATGTTATCACGAACGCAGCCAGAATCGAAAAGAATGTCTGTATGGCTCTTCGTGCTCTCGTAACTTCCGTTTGTCACTCAATCGGAAAAACTTTCTCTTTGATCGATATGTGACGATTGGAAATCAATGAGAGTAGATAGGGTATACTGTCAAAATAGCGTTAAGCTACTCTCCAATAGATGGCGAGTTTTAGTGCTGCCTACTAATTTGAATTAATTGGCGGCTGCATATTTAAATTAAATGTAAGTTATTATATACTTATTTGTATTGTAAGTATTGACAGGATAAATTAAAAAAATAAAAAAAAAATATTTCCGGATCTAGATCTTGGGTAAGGACCAAGAAAATCCACAAAGATTTTCTGAAAGAATCGCTGTGATTCACTATTGGAACCCATTGGCAGTCTTAAAACATAATTCGGAGATTTCGTGCATTTACAAATTTCACACGAATTTATATAATCGCGCACATCAGGCACTAGCTTTGGCCAATAATAGTGTCGACGAATTTTCTCCAGTGTCTTGTTTATCCCAGATGAGCTGAGAGTGAGCTGTCATGAGCTATATGCAAAACTGTAGGAACTAATGGTTTAGGGATCCACAGTTTCCATGCCAGATTGTCAAAAATCTGATCACCAGTTGCATGTTGAGTTCGGTGATAGAGAAAATTATTCACAACTTTTAAGTCTGGAGTGCTAGACTGATTTTCTTCAACTTTGCGTAAGAGCTGTTGATAATCTTGCGATTTGAAATGCTCAGAATCTAAGTTTATAAAACGAGCTTGATCACTTTCAATTTCTGATAAGTCTTCAGTATTTACTCGTGATAACGCATCAGGTACAATATTGAGGCTTCCTTTTCGATGTAAAATCGTGAACGTAAAACCTTGAAGTTTTATAGCCCACCGGGCTAAGCGTGAGCTCAGATCGGTTTGACTCATTAGCCATTTTAATGAGGCGTGGTCTGTTATGACCGAGAACGAATGCCCTTCAACATACGCGCGGAACTTTTTTATGCCTAATATAGCTGCTAAGCATTCCTTCTCCGTAACAGAGTAGTTCCTTTGAGCTTTATTCAGCTTTTTGGACATAAAAGCAATTGGTACCTCATTTCCATCTGAATTAGTTTGCACCAGTACTCCACCGATGCCTGTGTGACTTGCATCACAGTGAATTGAGAATGGCCGATCAAAATTAGGGCTGTGCAACACAGATGCTGAACTCATGTGTGCCTTAAGCTCTTCAAAGGCTTTTTGAGCTTCTTCGCTCCATTCAAACCTCTTCCTCCCTTTGAGGGCGTCAGTTAATGACGAAGAAATAGCTGCGTAGTTCTGAATAAATTTATTGTACCACCCAGTCATACCTAAAAACCGGCGTAATTGCTTTAACGATCTGGGTGGTGGAAAGTCCATGATGGCCGCGATTTTGTCAGGGTCAGTCTTAATCGTCCCATTCCCAACGATATGGCCTAGATATTTGACCTCCTTCAAACAGAATTTACTTTTACCAACATTTATTGTAAGGCCTGAACGAGTAATACGTTCTGCCACTTCTTTTAATACGCGAAGATGTCGCTCAAAAGTATCAGAAACTATAAGTAAATCGTCGAGATACACAAAAACTTCGTTTCTAAGACTCGGCGGGATCACTCTATCCATAAGGCGCGACATTGTTTGTGGCGCATTACACAAACCGAACGGCATAACCTTAAATTGGTATAAGGGCCTACCAGCAACGGTAAAGGCAGTCTTATCGCGAGATGAAGGGTCAAGTGGTATTTGCCAAAAGGCATCCTTTAGGTCTAAGCTTGAGATAAACTCAGCTTTTGGCAAACGGCTAAGAATACCACTAATGTGTGGCAATGGATATGCGTCTTTGACTGTAACGCTATTGACCTTGCGGCTGTCCAAACATAATCTCACCTTTCCGGGTTTGCGAACTAGTACCACCGGTGAATGCTATTCCGAGAGCTAGCATTCTATCTAGTTCTTCAAAAATTAATTTCTCAATTGCAGGGGACACTGGAAAGTGCCGCTGTTTAATTGGTTTAGCCTCGCCAACATCAATTTCATGTGAAAGCAACGAAGTGTGGCCTAAGCCCTTCTCCACAAATGAAGGAAACTGAGAAATTATCTTTTGTAAGGATCTATGCTCCTGATTAGATAAAGAACGCATCAAAGATATATCCAAAGTAGAAATAGATAAGTTTGAGTTTTTTAAAGTAGCTGGCAACAAATTATACAGGGTCCAAAAATCGATTCCCAAATATAAATCTTGAGCCAATGAGGGTATTATAAAAATCGAAATTTCCTTCGCTTCATCCTCATAAGTAATGTTCGCAGTTAGTTTGCCAACAATTTCTGCCAACAATCTGCAGTTCTAACTGAAGAATTTATGCTTTTGTATGGAATCCTTGACTTCAGTAACTCATTAGCGAAGTTACCTCCGGCACAACTAATGGAAGCGCCAGTATCCATCAAGCCTATCACTGATCGCCCAAGCAAAGTGACTTTTGCATATAGTCGCTTATCACCAGGTCGATCGAACAAGCAATTAATAAACTTCTTATTCTCTTTTCGAACATTTACGAAATAATCACGTATACGCATTGTAGAACGCTTAATTGGTGTTTGTAATTGAACAGTATTTGAAACTGACAATGGAAGTCTGCATTGAACATGTATTGGTTGATTTTGTTGTAAGTCAGGTGTGTGAGGGAAATGAATGATCAAACTTTCAGACATTGTTAATCGGTCATTGTCCCTTTCGAAAGACAAAGTTTGCGTGCACTTTTCGGCAGTGCACGAATCGATAAGTTTTTTGGATCACAACATCTTTTGCATGATGGTTTATACACATTAGGTGCACCACAACCGTAGCAGAAAATGTGTTTTTCACCAATGCAGTCCTGATAGCGGTGACCATGGCCTCCACAGTTCCAACAAACTAAGGAAACTGCTGCGATATCTTCATCTTCCTCCGAATCTGAATTTTTATAAGATTCATCGATTTCGGAGACTTGTTTCCGATTTAATACTGGTCGAGACGTTTGGAACGACTTTCGCATGTCCTGCAGAAAATGTTCTCGTTTCCGCACCAGATCTCGTAATTGAGAAACACTGGAAACATGAATGTTTAATAATTCGTGCTGAATCTCAGGTAATAAATTTCTTCGAAAAATTTCTACCAGTTCCATTTCCTTTACCGGTGTAGTCAATTTGTCAGTCAACTCTAACACATTTTCATAAAAATGGTCGAATGTCTCATTCGGTTTCTGTTTCTCTCTAATGTCGACATCAGTTCTTGAGTCTCTATAATTGTTTATAAGAGATATAGAAAGGTCTTTCCAAATTATATTGGAAACCGATTTGTGGTATCTCCAATACCATTCATTAGCTTTACCTTCAAATAAAGTACTAACATAATCACATAATAACTGGAAATTACCTCTAAGAGTTTGAGTCGTAAGTGCCTCTACTCGATAAACAAAATTATTTACAGTCATTCCATTCGAACCACCATTAAACTTCAGCCTCCAATTGGCAATTATACTACTCACTTTGTCTGGCCGAAATTGTCCTGTAGAAGTATAGTGACTGCCTAAGTTAATATTAGAGTGAGTGACACCACTTCTCCTATCTTCAGGTAAAGCTGAGATCCTAGAATTCTGAGACAAACCTAACAGTTGTTCTAATGATTGATTCTGTAGGTCTGTCGTTGGTTGCATTCGCTGCTCTACAGCTGGTAAAGTTAAAATACCACGAGGAGAATTCTGAGGCGCTGCCAAGTCAGTTTGGATACTACTGGCCTGAGAGACAAATTGTAGTCTGAGTTGCTCGAAGCCAGACTCCATAGAAACAGTCATGCGTTGTGTGGATGACACAAGAGATGACAATAATTCTGATTGCTTCGCCGCAATCGTAGCAAAATTAGTAAGAACATTTTGATGATCTACTGAAGCTGCATCAGCTGATCGGGATTGCTGATTCCTGCTCGAAGACGCTGCTACATTCGAAGCCATAATTTGTTTGTTTCTGTGTCTAGTGACAGGTCCTTGCGTCTTAGAAGGAGTTTGAGAGGAAATATCACCGAGCTGTCCTTCGGTCAAAGTATTATTTGGATTATCAAGATTTTCTCCGCACACGGGGCAGACTTTACTATTTGAAACGTCTTTTAAAAAACAACCCCTATGAAAGGTGTGGCCGCAAGAGGCTTTTAGCAACTGTGTTTGAATTGAAATTTCACCGTTGCAGGATAGACATTGTGGGAGGATTTCTTCAACCAAATTTAAGCTCTCGTTACTATGACGAAGAGGCATTGCAAAAAAAAAACATTAATTAAAAACACTTACTAGACGAGAAATTAAAAAAAAAAAACTATAAATAAAAAAGAATAAAAATAAAATAAAATATAAATTTTAAATTTCCAAAGGAAAATCACTGATTTCAACGCTAGTTCATTCCCATATTTTTGAAAGTAATAATCCACTAACTTAGTCTGTCCCAACTATGAAAGAAATTACAAAAATGAAAAGATGACTGTCTTCACACAATAACAATTTCTCATTTGATGGTCAGACTACAGCATGACACCATAAAAATCTGTTTCCTAACCAAAGTCAAAATTATTAATTATGTAAACACACTCTTGAAAAAGGAAAAATGAAGGGTAAACTTCTAATAATAACTTTTTATTTCATGGCCAGACAACAGCATAATACAGTTAAATCTGTCTCCAATCTAAACTTCAAGTTATACTACAAACTTACGGTATTGAATTCTCTCTGGTTTATGTATTTTTATCTGGTCAGACCACAGCACTAGGCCATGTATAAATCCGCTTCCAAAATAGTTCAACAATAACCTCGAAATTCGGTTTATATAGAAAATGGTAATCATGATTCACTGAAACTTTTCCTCCGATGGACAGACTACAGCCTAAACCATAAAAATCGGTCTCCTATCTAGAGTTAAAGGTATAAATCACGATTAAGGTAGGGAATTATATCTAGTTGATATATTACTAGTTGGTCAGATTACAGCCGCAATGCCTATTGTAATCCGCCTCCAAACCAGGTCAACACCAACGTAAAAGAGGAAAGTGTAGATTTAGGAATTGATAGAAAAATTTAACCCGATACAAAATCTTAAATCTTATAATTGATACATCCTATTATTTTCAAGCTAAAACTGTGAGGGTGCAAGAATAAATAAAATATATAGTATATAAATATAAATGTAAATATATAATATGTAGGTATAAATATAATAAGTATGCAAAAATAATAGGTAAACATTAAATAATGGTTTTAGTTTTAGTGTGCAAAGAAATAAAAATTTAGTAGCTTTAATTAAATTAATTTTGAGAGGTGTACATGAAATTATGGCGGTATGGTAGAATCAACTTTATATTAATGCGCGAGAGAAGTGTTCAAAAATAACTTTAATTGCACAAAAAATTCATTTAATAATTTAAGCCAGGAATTATATCATTTCTTACTTTTAATTTATTTAATTTATTTAATTGAATCTATGGTTTAATAAAAAAAAACATTGCAACAAAGTTCAATAATTGATCATATATAAATTAATAATTTGACAATGCATATACAATTATTTCGAGATGTGTATATGCTGCAAGTTTAGAATCAATGATAGAAATTTATGCATAGCGAGAGAACGAGAATAATAAAACTGTAGATGATAAAGCAATTGTTTTCTTATGCACACACATGAATTAGAGATACTCAAACACAGAGAATAACTCACTCATTTAATTACAGTTCCATCGCCGAAAGATATCTTCCGTCGTAGTTGAAACTGTTGGAATTTTAATTTAAAGAGAAATTGAGCCTAATTATTTGCAACATGTTTGATCGAACATATGCGTATCACTTGATCTCACCCTGATTTGGCTTTACTTTGTATGTAAAAAATTACTCTTGATTTTTATTAATTTTGTTGCTAATTGCCAAATTGAACTTTACACATTTTATAAGATGTTGTTGCTTTTATTTAAAAATGTGTCTTATTTTTGCATAGAATTATTGAGACTATTTTTCTTTATGCCTGATGATATTTTGCATACACTACTTTATATGTTCTTGCACACTTCACTAATTAAAACTTCATCATTATTCCTTAAAAAAAAATAACTGCAACGCATCTAATCAATTTTGATGCACTATTTTGGCTGTGAGCTTAATTTTAACATCACTACTAATAATGGAAATTCTGAGCCATACTTCTCACAATTGACACATGAAAAATTTTCTTTATCACTTTGGTTAAAATAAAATCACTTGCACACATAGTCTTCGTACAAATTGGAAATGCATTAAGTAGGGTATTCATATGAAGTGATAGCGTTTAAGCGAGGTTTGCACAGAAGGTGAGCTACGACAGCTTATGCATTGCCAGTACGACGAGCTGTGTATAGTAGGGTACCGCTCAATTTCGAAATAATTTATGCGCGTCTGTGATGAGGCGATTACGACTGCATGCTAGGTAATCGAACATGCTGATTCTTTCAGCTGGTGTAGGGCATGCAGCCGAGACAATGCAACAAATATCTATGTTGTGGGCGATATTTAAAAATATATTTACTCCATATTAGGTGCCGTTTTCTAAACATAAACGTAATGAGAAAGAAAATAAGAAAATAATAAAGCCTAATTAGCTCTCTTATTGATTATAGGTCAAAATCACATATAGATATTTACCCTTTTGGAAAAGGCACCTGAGACGAATAAAATTAAATTTTCCTGACAAATAATAATGTCGGCGAGCGTCTCAATGGTTAAGCAAGCGATTAATTCAATAAAAATCGCAAAACTTTATATTTCTGAAGCGGATTGCTTCCGATTAAATATATAACAGGTGTAGACAAATCTGATAGAGAAAATGTTTGACAATTATGATATTCTTAACAAATGAGAATTTAGAAAACTTACATCACGATCATCCAAATGCATTCTATGCACTTTCTTATGCACTTTATAATAATTTAAATATAATAAAGCACTGGTTAATTATTATTAACATTAGTTTTCGGATAGCCCCTATTTAAACCCACACTTTTATGTTTTACAAAACTATTTAAAATTTCTTGGGAATGGTATTAGAGCTTCGGTTCAACCGAAGTTAACGTTTTTTCTTGTTTTAATTTGTATTATGCCTAGTTGCCAGTTTATTACCCTCTAAACAATTCAATAAATTGTAAGAACGGATTTTTTTTATTGATTTTGCTGCTTTTACCGAAAAATATGACAAATAAAGTAAATAATGTTTTTTTTTTGAGAATATTAAATGTTTATTACACATTGGAAAAAAATATTTTTCGTGTAGGAAACCGGAAGTAAACATTTCCAATCCGATTTCACTTAACTTGTGTATTTTTTTTTATCTCAAAATGTAGTCAATAAATAATTATTGTTGTTGCGCATTTTATGGGGAACAATTTCTATCCAGGCACATATACTTCTCTTATTTGCAGTTTAATAGAGTATCAAGATCGATCCGCCACGCCCTCTTTTTGGATTAGCCCCCAAACAAACCCAACGCCCACTTTTGGCTTTTCTATGACATAATAATTGATATGGTAGCTTCTAACGGCTTTACGCTTCACATTTATGTCAATGACTGTGACCCGCCCACTTTTTGGTGTAGCCCCCAAACAAACCTGCTGCCCACTTTTGTGTTTTTGTAAGAAAAAGTTAACTTTTAATTCGGACCTGCGTGCCGCTGATCACTGAGTTAGTATACAGAGGCAGAAGGGAGAGAGAACATCACCCCTAGGGGAGGTAGAAAAACTGGTGCAGTTTTGTAACAGCCGCAGTCTACCCATTAAAGTAAGCTGCGATGTAAATGCGCACCACAAGGCATGGGGAAACACTGACACCAACAATCGGGGTCAGTGCCTTCTTGAATTTTTTCTAAGCAGTAGCCTGACAATTATTAATGGAGGGTTCATACCAATCTTTGCCACTAAGACTAGACAAGAGGTGTTAGACTTAACATTCAGTGGTCTCTCTCTAAAAAAAAATATTAGGAGTTAAATTACCAAAACAATCTCTTGAATTAGAGCAGGCTGTAGAGGTCCTGAATGCAGGTATCATGAGACCATACGAAAGCACATGTCCTACTGTTAAAGACAGGCGCGAATTGTAGAATGAGCGGCTGCAGAAACTTAGGATAAAAGTTAGAAGACTTTTTAACGGAGCCAAAAGATAAAATCAATGGGAAAGTTACACCACTGAACTTACTCTATATAATAAAACGATAAGGAAAGCTAAACGTAGAAATTACAGATCTTTCTGCGAAGGCATAACATCCACTGCATTTGCCACTCGAATTTAGCGTGCAATGGCCAAGATGCAAACCGATAATATCTCACTCCGTAGACCAGATAATTCTTTTAAGGAAAATGAGGGAAAGAAAATCAAGTTGCACCTGGAGACAAATTTTTCAGGAGGTACGTATGACCTTCTCCAAACTGAGAAGATGTATGTATGTATGCTTGACATCGTTTTGGCTGAAAACAATGGAAAAGATAATAGACAAGCATATTAGAGAGACGACACTGCATCAGTGTCGCTTACATCTGGACCAACATGCATATAGGGCGGGCAGATGAACCTAACGTTTAACGGGAGTAATTGAAACATCCCTTCAACACAATGTGTATCTTTTTGGACATAGAAGGAGCGTTTGATAACACTAATCACGCAACAATTTGTAACGCATTAGTAGAGTGGGGAGTAGACCCAATTGTAGTGAACTGGATACACTCATTGTTGAGAACAAGAACAGCTGAGACAGGGGTAAATGGCACCAACGTCAGAATACGAACAGTTAAAGGTTGTCTACAGGGAGGAGTTCTTTCGCCCCTACTATGGAGGCTAGTTGTAGACGGCCTAGTTATTAGACTGAATGACCATGGAATAGGTTGCCAGGGCTATGCGGATGACATAGTCATTATGGCAAGCGGTAAATTTGAAGAAACACTCTGTGACATATTCAACAGAGGTCTCAAAATTACACAGGACTGGTGCAGGGAGGTGGGACTCAAGAATAACCCAACCAAAACAATGATTGTACCATTGACTAGGAAGCATAAGCTGCCTAGACTAAAAGAAATCATTCTCGGATGGGTAGTAGTAATGGTTAGCAAGGAAGTTAAATACTTAGGACTAACTTTAGACATGGAAAAAACATACAGAGGAAACTGTACGAAACTGCAGGAAGTTAGCCGGAATATCGTTGGGATGCAATGTGAAAACCATGCTCTGGCTATATAATATGGTAGTAAAGCCATTGTTACTATATGGCATAGTCGCATGGGGAGAGTGGGCGAAACAAGCATGTATATTCATCACTGGCGCAATGCATACATACCTAACTACTGGGATGGAAGAAATTCTAGATCTAACACCACTGCAACTAGAAATTGAGTATAAAACTATGGTAACACTCCTGAAACTTTTAGTTGACGGAAATAAAGTTACCTCAATTTATTGTCAGAAACGTCTCTCTACATGGATACAGGAAAAAACACTAGTGTCCATTTCAAGGGACGAGATGACAAGGAGGAATGTTTTCAATCGGAACTTCACCATTGAATGGTCTGATAAGAAGACTTGGACGTCGGAGAAGTCATATGCGTTGAAACCACATACGATTAAGTGGTATACGGATGGATCTTTGACGGAAGACGGAACTGGTCTTGGAGTCGTATTCTCCAGATTAAACCACTGGGAGTCCTTGGGCAGATATACCAGTATATTTCAACCTGAACTGTGCGCTACAATTATATGTGCGCAGTGTAATTTAGATAGAGGCTATCGCAATTGTGAGATTGCTATTCTATCAGACACTCAGGCCCTGTTAAAAGCATGAAGCTTAAACTCCGTCAAGTCTAAACTAGTGCAGGAAGCCCTTATAATATTGGAAAAACTTGGCGAACACAACAAAGTTTACTTGCTGTGGGTGGCAGGACACAATAATATACTAGGAAATGAGCTAGTCAATAGGCTTGCCAAGAAAGGAGTGACAACGCCAATGGTAGGACCAGAGCATTTTTGTGGCACTGGGAGACACACTACACTGGAACTAATTCGCAATGAAACAAATAGGAAAAAGTAGCAACACTGGGCCATGAGCCAAAGACTAAGGCAAGCAAACATTTTCGTAGGGGGTTTCGAAAAGCGCAGAGCGAGAGCAATGCTCCAAATTGAGAACATTGACAGGAATACTAACAGGACACTGTCGACTAAAGAAACAGCTGTGTGTGTGATGGGACTATATAATTCCCCAGAATGCCGATTTTGTGATCATAAGGAAGAGACTCCTCTTCATATCGTTGCAGAAGCAATAGTCAGAAGTAGATTTCGAATATTGGGCAGCTACGTTGTCGCCGAAGAACAACTTAAAAAGTTAGATTCTAGGATAATCCTAAGGTTTATTCAACAAGTTGTATTAGTAAGTAAGAAGGACCAAACAATAGATCTTTCTAGGTCGCAGTCTTAAATTATGTCCTACAATAATAAAGTTAATAATACGTAGCTGAATGAGACGTGTCGATCTAACCATGTCCGTCTGTCTGGATGCTGATGTGCACTTTTCTAAGCACCAATTTTTAAGATATCCGGTTGTAAGCCCATAGACTTCTTTTTATTGCAGTTTAATAGATCCCACACTTTTTAGGCAGCCCCCATACCTTTTTGTATGGAAAACGTTTTTATTGCAGTCAATATCGACGTGAAATTTGACTGACGGCATTTTATGAACGGATGCTTCATAAAACTATCAAGGGGCATGTCACGCCCATTTTAAGGGGTGGCACCCATAGAAACATGCCTCCCAATTTTGGAATTTTGTATTAAAACCTTCTTATATATATCAAATTTAAAATTTAATATAGTGGCGATTTACAGACGAACGCCTCACACATAGAGAAATAGATGTGATTTCTCCTTTTTAGCGAAAACCCCATACAAACCCAACACCCATGAACAACTTTATCATTTCAATCAACTTGTCATTCGACATGGTGGCTTCATGTGGACGGACGCTGTGCATAATTAACAAAGAGCGTGTTACGCCCACTTTTAAAGGTGGGCTCCTTAAAACTTACATCCCACGTTTAGGTTGTTAGATTTTACAAATATTTCTTCTTTTACACCTGTTTAGTTCACAGCTTGAAACTTCATATGAATTGTATTAAAACCATTAACGTTTTTTATTGTTTGTTTATTTTGTGTTTGTTAGGAAATAGGAATTTGCAAGAATTTATTTATGTATTTGTTTTGATGTTAGTAGAAACAAAAATACATGCGGCGTGCATAAATATATAAGCATTACGACATCCGCGCACATAACTATTTACCACCATAAAAGTTGGCTGACAACTGCAAAGAGAATTTCAATCTTAAATAACACACCATCTATAACCGCTCTTTATGGCGAAGAAGAAATTTTCCCATTCTTGTTATTGACTTGTTACTTACAAACTTCTCAGAATATATATTCCCATTATTTTTGTTGCGGTTTTTTCCGTTTTGATAATCAAAAATCCATATATACATTATATAGGTTGCTAATAAAAATTACATTATATTATAGTTTAATAATTTCTGTATTGTATTACTGCCTAAATAGTGAAAACGCAGTCACGTGCAGTTAATGGAATCTAGAATCATTAGCGTTACCTCATTTCTGATGAAGACAATGGATTATCTGATCTCCAAATATGTTAAGAAGCAAACTTAACCAACAAATCCAGGCAACACGCCTACACGAAATGGAAATCGGTGATGACATTGTACTACAGAGAATAAAACACCTCACTGGGAATAGATGATTGGCAAACAGGCAATACTAATATTTACAGAGAGATCCAAAATTGAGTCAGGAGTTGGTGAGACATTATGCTGCGCAGAGTCCGATCTGAGGCTCTCGTATAACCTACCCGACTACTGCAGCACATTACAGGCGGAAATCTTCGCAATAAGGAAAACAGCTTTGTAGCCCAACAGATGCACACCTCGCAAGAACGAAGAAACATATTCTGTCTGTATGTTTCTCCAGGCCAAAATCACCTCTCGCAATGTTGGGCCTAAATGGACTAAGGAAGGCTCGAAGGCCCTTTAACTATGCGAATAAAGTCGAGGAGCAGATCGCAAGCGCTTGACGGAAAGTGCAAAAGCGGACGTACGTGCGAGCAAGCAACCACGCAAGCCACAACAAAACCAAAGGAGGCGGGCGAAAAGTTGGCGTGTCATCTATCTACAATAGCGATCCCAATGGGAAACTAACTATGAAACAAAATCCTCAGTTGCAATGACGAGCTCACCCTAAGGTGGTCGTGGTCATAATGTCGTCTACGGTCACCCAGTGGGAGGATGCCAGGTTGGATATAGTGGTACTATTTCCATGAATAGTGACTCAGGAGTATGCACTAAGACTATTAAGATGGAAAAACCTCGACGTAATTGACAGATCAAATTTGTGACTGAACATGATGTCAAGGACCAGCAAATGGTTTTGCAGATCAACAATACATTCTAACCTTGAAGGAAGGAATCGTCAACGTGGCTTTATTCCAGGAATCTGTCAAAAAAATAAACAAATTTAGGCAGATACATATGTAATTATATACTTAAAAACTTATTCCCAATACAAGCAGCGCATATAATAAAAAACTTTGATTTCAAATTTTTTTTTGCGAAACGAAGGTTTTTGGCAGCTCCAAACATAAATGGTACCCCGGTCGTGCTGGAGATTTTTTAAAGTATCATTAAAGTCAACAGCAAATAAAATGATTTTAATGTACTTCTTATGTTTTTGCTGATTATTTTCTCGTTCCAATTGCCGATTGCTTATTTCTTTAGAGTGCCCAAAAAACTTACAAAACAAAATAAAGGCATATATTTACTTTTTAATTAACCTTATAATTGTTGTAATGAATAGGTCTCCACACAATGGAAACTTTTGCAGCTGCTGCAGTTGGCTGCTTAATTAATTATTGGAAATGTTCTTAAAGAAGGTTTCATTTCGTATTTGATTTCACAATGTCGAATGTCAAACGTTCCTAACTGACTGGTCGATATTGTATTCTTTGACATTTAAAGTGGCTTTAGACAAATATTTATTCGAATGTGGAATCATTTTTTTTTTTTTTTTTGATACTTTTATGTATACAATTCAATGCAAATATAATAGAAATTCATTAATTTTTATTTTAGATATAGCGACAATGTTTTATGGTTGAGAGTGAGCAAGTATTTAAAATTGTTATTCATTTACTGCAAATAATATCCAAATAATTTACAAATTAGCTAATCCCAGCGTGCGCCTCCGTGATGTTTGCTAAATAAAAATAAGCAAAATTGTTATCTTTGCTAGAACTAAAACTATAATACCTTTTCACACGCTTCTGAATATTCCACTCCATGCTTCAAGTGGTCATCTCAATAAATAAGAAAGTTTTACTTAAAAAATAAACATATTGGACGGAGGTTTTTTATGGGGGGATGCCACTATATCAAGTTTCATGTTAATACTGGTTGTACAAAATTTTGTTCCATACAAAATCTTTAAAACGGTCGGAGCTTCCAGTATACAGGACGTACCACATCCATCTAGCCGCTAAGCATTGGTCCATAAAAGCTTTCGTTGTACATTTCAAGTTCAAAAATGGGTTCTGGGTTTGTAGGGGTAGAGCCTTCTAAAAGAAAGCGAGGCATTCCTGAACGAATGTAGGCCTCCATAAAGATTTCTAGTAAGTATATATACATATGTAAACTTTGTTGTATGTCACTTTTGGATTATCATTTGGGCGCCATTTCTTGTAAATTTCACAACAGTCTGATTGCAACTAGAGATGGGCATGGGATGGAAGTCCCGCGGGATCCCACGGTACCCAAAAATTTCTTTGAAATTAGAAGGTAAAATTTTCGGGAAAATGAGAGATTTTCCTTACTTACTTACTTAGGTGGCTCTACAACCGTCTATCGGTCAAGGCCGCACATAGGAAAGCGCACCATTCGGTGTTGTTTGGTGCGCGCTGGCTCCAGTCGCTGGCAATCCGGAGCTTTTACAGGTCATCATAGACCTGATATTGCCATCTTAAGCTCGGACGTCCTCTCTGACGTCGACCACAAATCAAGTTTAGGTTTCCGGCCAGTGCAGCCGCTGGTCATACAGCTCATAAAACTCGTTGTTCATACGGGTCCCAAACTCGACGCCAATTCTAAGGACTGGGATTATCAGTGCTGTTTAGTCGAATTAAGTTAAAGTTAATATTTACATATAAATTAATGAATTTGCCAAGAAATGAATTAAGATGAAGCTCTCTAAGTACCATTTACAATTATAAAATTCTATGTAGAGTTACTCAGTTGAAATTAAGTTTCATATATTTGTTAAATTGCTAATTAATGAAGTGTTGTTAACAGCATTGTCATGACTGTGCTATTAACAGAACTGTTACGCTAATTCAGTTCTCATTATAATTGTCGGCACGATCTCTTTTTATTTGCCATCAGCTCGATGCAGGAACTATAATCAAATATATATATATATATATATATATATATATATATATATATATATATATATATATATATATATATATATATATATATATATATATATATATATATAGTTGTTGTTGCAAGTTTTAATAATATTAAAATTGCATTTTAATTAAAAACCTTTATTCAAAAAAAAAGGGTCAATTTAATTCGCAGCCAATTACTACTGCCACAGTCGAATATATATTGCTTCTGTTGCAATTTTTTAAATAAAAATTATTCATTAATTCCGCAATTTTCATGGCGCCCGTAAAGGGAGTGTAATTTTGCTTTATTCCAATACATAGTTACAGCTATCGGCTTTATATATAAAACGGTTTTATTTTCGCGCTTAAAACATAAAGTTGTTTTGGAAGTTCACAAGTCATTGACCCTATTGGACTTTGCCTTGATACTTGTCCGCCTGGAATTGGATCGCCATTTTATACAACCCAACTGGAAGGACTGGAAGGAAATTCATAACCATTTCGCGGGATTATGGTCTGCATAGTTTGCAAAAGGAAAGTCCGAACTGGTCAAAACTATTGCCAGGTAACGAATGCAAATAAGTGAATGTTACCAACGATAAAAAAAAAAATAAATAAATCAAGTTGAAAGTAAAGGACGCGCTATAATTTTCTGCGCAGGTGTAACACTCAATTCTTGGCATTTGAGCATTTATTTTAAAATATATTAATTAAATGAATATAGATCAACGTGAAACATACGAAGCAAACATTTAGCTTGCTTTAAATTGAAAATTGATTCCCTTCATATGTACATCAATATTTGGAAAGCATAAAAGCAAATTGTTTTTTTATATTTGGTCGTTTCTTGCATATAAAACCATATTCATCATTAAAGTGCTGTGTTGCGGTTTATTATTATTTATTGTTGCTACTATTTGCAGCCGTGGCACACACAAAAGCATATTGTTGTTGCTATATCAATTTGGCTGCAGTCAATTTAATTGCAAATTGCAGACTTTTTTCTTGATGATTATTTTTTTTTTTTTTAATTTTATTAAAATTGTTACAAATATTCATACAAATACCTTATTGCTTGGTTGAAATTACAATACATAAAAATTCATATACTTAAAAAAAAAATTTCGAAACAATCAAAACGGCAATAATCTCCTTCTAAAAGTTTTGATGACCTTTTAAGGCAAAGGACTTGTATCGTCGATGATATTGTGAGAACAAAACCTGCTTTACATGAGAAAACTATTTCGTTTAATCCTATTGAGTTAGAGTGCCGTTTAAATATAGTGAATATTGACCAGGCATTGGCTATTCAAAGACACATATATACAGTAAATCCTAATCCAGGGCTGAGAACGCAGCTAGAAAATGTTTGTATTTCAACTCGTGCACAATTAATGTCCATATTAAATAAAAATCGTCGAGCTAGTATTCAAGATACCTCAATGGCGTTCCAGTCAACTCATTCTAGATTCCGCAACATGCGTCTACCCAAATTTGGGGGAAAATACGCAGAATATAAAAATTTGATGAGCTTTTTCGAGAGCTTAGTTGACAGTGACCCAACGCTTAGAAACATTGAGAAATTTAACCACTTGATCTCCTGTCTTTCAGACGAAGCTCTTGGAACTGTCAAAGCATTCCAAATATCAGACAGTAATTATCCAAAAGCACTACGAAGCCTGAGTTTATAAGTGCCTTATATTCTACGATAATGCATCGAAACTTTTTGACTTGCCAAGTATGTCAAATCCATCTGCTTTGTATCTGCGTTCAATGATAGATACCGTTTCAGCTATATATAATTCATTACAGTCACTTGGAGATGACAAAACAATAACAAACGCAATGCTCATTCATTTTGTCATGTCCAAAGTAGATAAAATTACTCGTTCTAAATGGAAAGGACAATTGGATTAACTGCCGCAATGGTCTGAAAGCGAAGCTATTCTAAATAAAAGATACCAACATTTATACTTCCCGAGGACAAATTATCGAAAAACGGTTCAACAAATCGAAAAATGATTCAAACAAAACAGGGCATAAATCTTCATTTTCTTGTGTCAAGACTAACCAAAATAACGAGCGTAGTTTGGATGTGAAATTCTTATTCTGCAAGTCTTATGATCTGCCATGCCAGTTTCTAACCGTTTTGATTTGCAAAAAGTGTTCCACTTTACATTAACTGTCTTAAAAAAGGACATACGGTTTCCCATTGTAAATTGTCTCATTGTAGAGTATGTAACAAGCCTCATCATAGTTTGTTACATAAGTACACATCGTCTAACTCACTGCCTGGACTATGTCAAATCAATCATTATATAATCAATCTTCAGCTCAAAGTTCGGAGCTGCCAGGTACTTCAAATGCCTACGTAAATCATTCTGCCACTAGTGCTGACCAAGTGATTTTAGAAACAGCTATTGCTAGAATTAAAGGCAAATCGGTGGAGTATCATCTCGCAAGAGCGTTACTATATTCTGGGTCTCAGGTTAATTTTATAACCGAAGAGCTTTCTCAAAAACTAAATTTTAAAAGAGAAAAAATGCAATTAAACCTAGTTGGAGTTGGAAAATCTAATGCTGCAGTGAGGTCTCGTATTAATGCTTACGAGTTTACGGCTGATTTTTGGGTGTTAAAATCGATTTCTACTATCAACTATATCTATATCAACCAGATCATACAGTGCCATCATAGGATTAGAACATTCCTGAAAATTTACAAATAGCTGTTCCGTACCTTTTTAAGCCGCAGAAAATAGATATGCTACTTGGCGCAGAGGCGTTCTTTGTTTTGCTTTGTGTTTGGCAAATCAAAAACGACCCTTGTCTTCCGACGCTACAAAAAACAGTGCTAGGCTGGATTATATCTGGAAAATACAAGCACCAGAAACAGCTGAACCTAGTAAAAAACTGTCTCCTGAGTATTTCATTCAATTCATTCCCCATAGATAAACAATTACAAAAGTTTTGGGAGTTAGAAGAGCTGCCAAATGATCTCAAATCTAAATACATAATGTAGTTCAATTACCATCTGGTCGATTCAGAGTTTCATTGCCTTTTAAATCGAACCCTAACTCTCTAATCTTTATTTTGCATTAGGTGGCCGTTTGCTAAATGCGCCTATACCTCATAATGCAAAATTTCCTTTGTTCATGCCAAAGAATGTACACTTTACTAGACTTTATATTCGACATTTGAACTTTACTAATTGCCATGCCGGCCAAAGGCATTGGTTGCTCTCCTGCACCAAAAGATATAGCTACTTAATACGCGAGAAGCTTGCAGTAAAGTAGTTCGAAGTTGTGTACATAGTTTCTGGTACAAACCGATATTGCCCACTCAGATTATGGGCAATTTACCCGCTGATAGAGTAAAAGTTTTGCGTCCATGCTCTATATGTGGAGTAATTTTTGTGGCCCGGTGCAGGTCTCCGCATTACAGGACGTATTAGAGGACGATCACCCGTGAAAATGTATATCACCGTTTTCGTATGTTTCACGTCAAAGGATGTTTACATCGAGTTAGTATCAGACCTAACAACAGATTCTTTCTTACTGTGTTTCAAAAGGTTCATTGGACGTCGTGGATTGCCAACAAGAGTCTATTGCGAAAATGCAACCAACTTCGTAGGTGCCGACCGCAAGCTACAAGACCTAAAGAAGGAATTCGATGCGCACAAGGAAGAAATCGTTTCATTTGTTACCAGCCAAGGTGTGGGTTTCAGATTTATTGCTCCCAGAGCTCTGCATGTTGACGGACTGTGGGAAGATGCCGTGAAGTCAGCCAAGACTTTAATGGTGCGGCCCGTTGCGGTCTCATGAGACGTGACTATTTCTCAATCTCCGAGAACGCCCTGCTTGCTCGCCGTTTGTGTCCATGATGTCTATATCATCTGCATATGCGAGTAGCATCACTTCCTTGATCGTACCCGATCATTCTACGTAAGGGCATTGGCGTAGGATGTACTCCATCAAGAGATTGAAAATGTCGCACTATAAAGCATCACCCAGCCTGAAATCTCTCTTGGAATCAAAGGGTTCGGAGAGGTTATTTCCTACTCTGACGACGCTTTGGGTGTGTGATAGCGCCATCATGCAAGGACGAACGATCATTGCTGGGATACCAAGTTCAGATAGGGCTTTGAAGAACTTCGTTCTTATCGGCGTGTCGAAAGCGGCCTTATAATCGATAAATAGGTGGTGTGTGTCTTTATTGTACTCATGGGTCTTTTCCATGATTTGGCGTAAAGTAAAAATTTGGTCACTTGTCGACCTCTTTGGTCTGAAGCCGCACTGATACTATTAGTGCATTCGTGTATGGCTCCAGCCGTTTACACAGTACGCGGGACAGAATTTTTTATTCTATTGAAAGGAGACTTATTCCCCGGTAGTTCGCGCAGACAGCGGGGTCTCCTTTCTTGAAGATACGACAAAGAATACTGAGACTCCAATATTTTACATAAGAGTTAATGCATTGGCCTTACCAGCCCTTCGCCACCGGTCTTGAATAACTCAGCTGACAACTCATCCGAGCCTGCCGCAGCTTTGATCGCGTTATTTTAATTTCAGTTAAAAATTTTTAAATATTCAAATTAGAAGTCTCTAATTGTAGTTTCCGAGATCTCGATGTTCACACAGATTGCCTGACGGATGTTTATATCATGATGCTGTTCAAGAATATATACTTTATGGCATCAGCCTGGCGCATAAATTGTTAGAAAAAAAAAATTTTTTAACCGATGTATTTTTTCCCCTAATTCTATGCGCATTATTTGTTATGTTTAAAAAGTTCTTAAGAAAGTATAAAATAATTTTTAACAAAAAAAAAAAAACCGACATCACACAGGAAAATAAAAAAAAAATTTACTTAGCAAAATAGGAAACTAAAAAGTAAAAATAAATTTACTTAGCAAAAGTAATTCGTATTTTGATTTAGATAATCAGAAATGATTAAATAAGTATTTTATAATTTTGAAGTCGGTGCGAAGTAAATACTACAACAACCTTTCTAAAAATTAACTAACGCTACTAAGATTTTCGAAGGTTCGCCTCGATTTCTCTGGGATGCCATCATCAGATCCTGGCTTCCTTATCATGGTACTACCCTTGGGATATCTCCTTTCCAACGAATAAAGAATCATCAAAATCTTTACATTAACTGTCTTAAAAAAGGACATACGGTTTCCCATTGTAAATTGTCTCATTGTAGAGTATGTAACAAGCCTCATCATAGTTTGTTACATAAGTACACATCGTCTAACTCACTGCCTGGACTATGTCAAATCAATCATTATATAATCAAGCTTCAGCTCAAAGTTCGGAGCTGCCAGGTACTTCAAATGCCTACGTAAATCATTCTGCCACTAGTGCTGACCAAGTGATTTTAGAAACAGCTATTGCTAGAATTAAAGGCAAATCTGTGGAGTATCATCTCGCAAGAGCGTTACTATATTCTGGGTCTCAGGTTAATTTTATAACCGAAGAGCTTTCTCAAAAACTAAATTTTAAAAGAGAAAAAATGCAATTAAACCTAGTTGGAGTTGGAAAATCTAATGCTGCAGTGAGGTTTCGTATTAATGCTTACGAGTTTACGGCTGATTTTTGGGTGTTAAAATCGATTTCTACTATCAACTATATCTATATCAACCAGATCATACAGTGCCATCATAGGATTAGAACATTCCTGAAAATTTACAAATAGCTGTTCCGTACCTTTTTAAGCCGCAGAAAATAGATATGCTACTTGGCGCAGAGGCGTTCTTTGATTTGCTTTGTGTTTGGCAAATCAAAAACGACCCTTGTCTTCCGACGCTACAAAAAACAGTGCTAGGCTGGATTATATCTGGAAAATACAAGCACCAGAAACAGCTGAACCTAGTAAAAAACTGTCTCCTGAGTATTTCATTCAATTCATTCCCCATAGATAAACAATTACAAAAGTTTTGGGAGTTAGAAGAGCTGCCAAATGATCTCAAATCTAAATACATAATGTAGTTCAATTACCATCTGGTCGATTCAGAGTTTCATTGCCTTTTAAATCGAACCCTAACTCTCTAATCTTTATTTTGCATTACTTCGAGTAGGTGGCCGTTTGCTAAATGCGCCTATACCTCATAATGCAAAATTTCCTTTGTTCATGCCAAAGAATGTACACTTTACTAGACTTTATATTCGACATTTGCACTTTACTAATTGCCATGCCGGCCAAAGGCATTGGTTGCTCTCCTGCACCAAAAGATATAGCTACTTAATACGCGAGAAGCTTGCAGTAAAGTAGTTCGAAGTTGTGTACATAGTTTCTGGTACAAACCGATATTGCCCACTCAGATTATGGGCAATTTACCCGCTGATAGAGTAAAAGTTTTGCGTCCATGCTCTATATGTGGAGTAATTTTTGTGGCCCGGTGCAGGTCTCCGCATTACAGGACGTATTAGAGGACGATCACCCGTGAAAATGTATATCACCGTTTTCGTATGTTTCACGTCAAAGGATGTTCACATCGAGTTAGTATCAGACCTAACAACAGATTCTTTCTTACTGTGTTTCAAAAGGTTCATTGGACGTCGTGGATTGCCAACAAGAGTCTATTGCGACAATGCAACCAACTTCGTAGGTGCCGACCGCAAGCTACAAGACCTAAAGAAGGAATTCGATGCGCACAAGGAAGAAATCGTTTCATTTGTTACCAGCCAAGGTGTGGGTTTCAGATTTATTGCTCCCAGAGCTCTGCATGTTGACGGACTGTGGGAAGATGCCGTGAAGTCAGCCAAGACTTTAATGGTGCGGCCCGTTGCGGTCTCATGAGACGTGACTATTTCTCAATCTCCGAGAACGCCCTGCTTGCTCGCCGTCCGTTTGTGTCCATGATGTCTATATCATCTGCATATGCGAGTAGCATCACTTCCTTGATCGTACCCGATCATTCTACGTAAGGGCATTGGCGTAGGATGTACTCCATCAAGAGATTGAAAATGTCGCACTATAAAGCATCACCCAGCCTGAAATCTCTCTTGGAATCAAAGGGTTCGGAGAGGTTATTTCCTACTCTGACGACGCTTTGGGTGTGTGATAGCGCCATCATGCAAGGACGAACGATCTTTGCTGGGATACCAAGTTCAGATAGGGCTTTGAAGAACTTCGTTCTTATCGGCGTGTCGAAAGCGGCCTTATAATCGATAAATAGGTGGTGTGTGTCTTTATTGTACTCATGGGTCTTTTCCATGATTTGGCGTACAGTAAAAATTTGGTCACTTGTCGACCTCTTTGGTCTGAAGCCGCACTTATACTATTAGTGCATTCGTGTATGGCTCCAGCCGTTTACACAGTACGCGGGACAGAATTTTGTATTCTATTGAAAGGAGACTTATTCCCCGGTAGTTCGCGCAGACAGCGGGGTCTCCTTTCTTGAAGATACGAGAAAGAATACTGAGACTCCAATATTTTACATAAGAGTTAATGCATTGGCCTTACCAGCCCTTCGCCACCGGTCTTGAATAACCTAGCTGACAACTCATCCGAGCCTGCCGCAGCTTTGATCGCGTTATTTTAATTTCAGTTAAAAATTTTTAAATATTCAAATTAGAAGTCTCTAATTGTAGTTTCCGAGATCTCGATGTTCACACAGATTGCCTGACGGATGTTTATATCATGATGCTGTTCAAGAATATATACTTTATGGCATCAGCCTGGCGCATAAATTGTTAGAAAAAAAAATTTTTTTAACCGATGTATTTTTTTCCCCTAATTCTATGCGCATTATTTGTTATGTTTAAAAAGTTCTAAAGAAAGTATAAAATAATTTTTAACAAAAAAAAAAAACCGACATCACACAGGAAAATAAAAAAAAAATTTACTTAGCAAAACAGGAAACTAAAAAGTAAAAATAAATTTACTTAGCAAAAGTAATTCGTATTTTGATTTAGATAATCAGAAATGATTAAATAAGTATTTTATAATTTTGAAGTCGGTGCGAAGTAAATACTACAACAACCTTTCTAAAAATTAACTAACGCTACTAAGATTTTCGAAGGTTCGCCTCGATTTCTCTGGGATGCCATCATCAGATCCTGGCTTCCTTATCATGGTACTACCCTTGGGATATCTCCTTTCCAACGAATAAAGAATCATCAAAATCTTTACATTAACTGTCTTAAAAAAGGACATACGGTTTCCCATTGTAAATTGTCTCATTGTAGAGTATGTAACAAGCCTCATCATAGTTTGTTACATAAGTACACATCGTCTAACTCACTGCCTGGACTATGTCAAATCAATCATTATATAATCAATCTTCAGCTCAAAGTTCGGAGCTGCCAGGTACTTCAAATGCCTACGTAAATCATTCTGCCACTAGTGCTGACCAAGTGATTTTAGAAACAGCTATTGCTAGAATTAAAGGCAAATCTGTGGAGTATCATCCCGCAAGAGCGTTACTATATTCTGGGTCTCAGGTTAATTTTATAACCGAAGAGCTTTCTCAAAAACTAAATTTTAAAAGAGAAAAAATGCAATTAAACCTAGTTGGAGTTGGAAAATCTAATGCTGCAGTGAGGTTTCGTATTAATGCTTACGAGTTTACGGCTGATTTTTGGGTGTTAAAATCGATTTCTACTATCAACTATATCTATATCAACCAGATCATACAGTGCCATCATAGGATTAGAACATTCCTGAAAATTTACAAATAGCTGTTCCGTACCTTTTTAAGCCGCAGAAAATAGATATGCTACTTGGCGCAGAGGCGTTCTTTGATTTGCTTTGTGTTTGGCAAATCAAAAACGACCCTTGTCTTCCGACGCTACAAAAAACAGTGCTAGGCTGGATTATATCTGGAAAATACAAGCACCAGAAACAGCTGAACCTAGTAAAAAACTGTCTCCTGAGTATTTCATTCAATTCATTCCCCATAGATAAACAATTACAAACGTTTTGGGAGTTAGAAGAGCTGCCAAATGATCTCAAATCTAAATACATACTGTAGTTCAATTACCATCTGGTCGATTCAAAGTTTCATTGCCTTTTAAATCGAACCCTAACTCTCTAATCTTTATTTTGCATTACTTCGAGTAGGTGGCCGTTTGCTAAATGCGCCTATACCTCATAATGCAAAATTTCCTTTGTTCATGCCAAAGAATGTACACTTTACTAGACTTTATATTCGACATTTGCACTTTACTAATTGCCATGCCGGGCAAAGGCATTGGTTGCTCTCCTGCACCAAAAGATATAGCTACTTAATACGCGAGAAGCTTGCAGTAAAGTAGTTCGAAGTTGTGTACATAGTTTCTGGTACAAACCGATATTGCCCACTCAGATTATGGGCAATTTACCCGCTGATAGAGTAAAAGTTTTGCGTCCATTCTCTATATGTGGAGTAATTTTTGTGGCCCGGTGCAGGTCTCCGCATTACAGGACGTATTAGAGGACGATCACCCGTGAAAATGTATATCACCGTTTTCGTATGTTTCACGTCAAAGGATGTTCACATCGAGTTAGTATCAGACCTAACAACAGATTCTTTCTTACTGTGTTTCAAAAGGTTCATTGGACGTCGTGGATTGCCAACAAGAGTCTATTGCGACAATGCAACCAACTTCGTAGGTGCCGACCGCAAGCTACAAGACCTAAAGAAGGAATTCGATGCGCACAAGGAAGAAATCGTTTCATTTGTTACCAGCCAAGGTGTGGGTTTCAGATTTATTGCTCCCAGAGCTCTGCATGTTGAAGGACTGTGGGAAGATGCCGTGAAGTCAGCCAAGACTTTAATGGTGCGGCCCGTTGCGGTCTCATGAGACGTGACTATTTCTCAATCTCCGAGAACGCCCTGCTTGCTCGCCGTCCGTTTGTGTCTATGATGTCTATATCATCTGCATATGCGAGTAGCATCACTTCCTTGATCGTACCCGATCATTCTACGTAAGGGCATTGGCGTAGGATGTACTCCATCAAGAGATTGAAAATGTCGCACTATAAAGCATCACCCAGCCTGAAATCTCTCTTGGAATCAAAGTGTTCGGAGAGGTTATTTCCTACTCTGACGACGTTTTGGGTGTGTGATAGCGCCATCATGCAAGGACGAACGACCTTTGCTGGGATACCAAGTTCAGATACGGCTTTGAAGAACTTCGTTCTTATCGGCGTGTCGAAAGCGGCCTTATAATCGATAAATAGGTGGTGTGTGACTTTATTGTACTCATGGGTCTTTTCCATGATTTGGCGTAAAGTAAAAATTTGGTCACTTGTCGACCTCTTTGGTCTGAAGCCGCACTGATACTATTAGTGCATTCGTGTATGGCTCCAGCCGTTTACACAGTACGCGGGACAGAATTTTGTATTCTATTGAAAGGAGACTTATTCCCCGGTAGTTCGCGCAGACAGCGGGGTCTCCTTTCTTGAAGATACGACAAAGAATACTGAGACTCCAATATTTTACATAAGAGTTAATGCATTGGCCTTACCAGCCCTTCGCCACCGGTCTTGAATAACTCAGCTGACAACTCATCCGAGCCTGCCGCAGCTTTGATCGCGTTATTTTAATTTCAGTTAAAAATTTTTAAATATTCAAATTAGAAGTCTCTAATTGTAGTTTCCGAGATCTCGATGTTCACACAGATTGCCTGACGGATGTTTATATCATGATGCTGTTCAAGAATATATACTTTATGGCATCAGCCTGGCGCATAAATTGTTAGAAAAAAAAAATTTTTAACCGATGTATTTTTTCCCCTAATTCTATGCGCATTATTTGTTATGTTTAAAAAGTTCTTAAGAAAGTATAATATAATTTTTAACAAAAAAAAAAACCGACATCACACAGGAAAATAAAAAAAAAATTTACTTAGCAAAACAGGAAACTAAAAAGTAAAAATAAATTTACTTAGCAAAAGTAATTCGTATTTTGATTTAGATAATCAGAAATGATTAAATAAGTATTTTATAATTTTGAAGTCGGTGCGAAGTAAATACTACAACAACCTTTCTAAAAATTAACTAACGCTACTACGATTTTCGAAGGTTCCCCTCGATTTCTCTGGGATGCCATCATCAGATCCTGGTTTCCTTATCATGGTACCACCCTTGGGATATCTCCTTTCCAACAAAAAAAGAATCATCAAAATCGGTTCATAAACGATGAAGTTATCCGCGCACGCACTAGTCGCCACTACGATTTTCGAAGGTTCCCCTCGATTTCTCTGGGATGCCATCATCAGATCCTGGTTTGCTTATCATGGTACCACCCTTGGGATATCTCCTTTCCAACAAAAAAAGAATCGTCAAAATCGGTTCATAAACGACGAAGTTATCCGCGCACGCACTAGTCGCCACTACGATTTTCGAAGGTTCCCCTCGATTTCTCTGATTTGCCATCATCAGATCCTGCTTTCCTTATCATGGTACCACCCTTGGGATATCTCCTTTCCAACAAAAAAAGAATCATCAAAATCGGTTCATAAACGATGAAGTTATCCGCGCACGCACTAGTCGCCACTACGATTTTCGAAGGTTCCCCTCGATTTCTCTGGGATTGCCATCATCAGATCCTGCTTTCCTTATCATGGTACCACCCTTGGGATATCTCCTTTCCAACAAAAAAAGAATCATCAAAATCGGTTCATAAACGATGAAGTTATCCGCGCACGCACTAGTCGCCACTACGATTTTCGAAGGTTCCCCTCGATTTCTCTGGGATGCCATCATCAGATCCTGGTTTCCTTATCATGGTACCACCCTTGGGATATCTCCTTTCCAACAAAAAAAGAATCATCAAAATCGGTTCATAAACGACGAAGTTATCCGCGCACGCACTAGTCGCCACTACGATTTTCGAAGGTTCCCCTCGATTTCTCTGGGATGCCATCATCAGATCCTGGTTTCCTTATCATGGTACCACCCTTGGGATATCTCCTTTCCAACAAAAAAAGAATCATCAAAATCGGTTCATAAACGATGAAGTTATCCGCGCACGCACTAGTCGCCACTACGATTTTCGAAGGTTCCCCTCGATTTCTCTGGGATGCCATCATCAGATCCTGGTTTGCTTATCATGGTACCACCCTTGGGATATCTCCTTTCCAACAAAAAAAGAATCATCAAAATCGGTTCATAAACGACGAAGTTATCCGCGCACGCACTAGTCGCCACTACGATTTTCGAAGGTTCCCCTCGATTTCTCTGATTTGCCATCATCAGATCCTGCTTTCCTTATCATGGTACCACCCTTGGGATATCTCCTTTCCAACAAAAAAAGAATCATCAAAATCGGTTCATAAACGACGAAGTTATCCGCGCACGCACTAGTCGCCACTACGATTTTCGAAGGTTCCCCTCGATTTCTCTGATTTGCCATCATCAGATCCTGCTTTCCTTATCATGGTACCACCCTTGGGATATCTCCTTTCCAACAAAAAAAGAATCATCAAAATCGGTTCATAAACGATGAAGTTATCCGCGCACGCACTAGTCGCCACTACGATTTTCGAAGGTTCCCCTCGATTTCTCTGGGATGCCATCATCAGATCCTGGTTTCCTTATCATGGTACCACCCTTGGGATATCTCCTTTCCAACAAAAAAAGAATCATCAAAATCGGTTCATAAACGACGAAGTTATCCGCGCACGCACTAGTCGCCACTACGATTTTCGAAGGTTCCCCTCGATTTCTCTGGGATGCCATCATCAGATCCTGGTTTCCTTATCATGGTACCACCCTTGGGATATCTCCTTTCCAACAAAAAAAGAATCATCAAAATCGGTTCATAAACGACGAAGTTATCCGCGCACGCACTAGTCGCCACTACGATTTTCGAAGGTTCCCCTCGATTTCTCTGATTTGCCATCATCAGATCCTGCTTTCCTTATCATGGTACCACCCTTGGGATATCTCCTTTCCAACAAAAAAAGAATCATCAAAATCGGTTCATAAACGATGAAGTTATCCGCGCACGCACTAGTCGCCACTACGATTTTCGAAGGTTCCCCTCGATTTCTCTGATTTGCCATCATCAGATCCTGCTTTCCTTATCATGGTACCACCCTTGGGATATCTCCTTTCCAACAAAAAAAGAATCATCAAAATCGGTTCATAAACGACGAAGTTATCCGCGCACGCACTAGTCGCCACTACGATTTTCGAAGGTTCCCCTCGATTTCTCTGGGATTTGCCATCATCAGATCCTGGTTTCCTTATCATGGTACCACCCTTGGGATATCTCCTTTCCAACAAAAAAAGAATCATCAAAATCGGTTCATAAACGATGAAGTTATCCGCGCACGCACTAGTCGCCACTACGATTTTCGAAGGTTCCCCTCGATTTCTCTGGGATGCCATCATCAGATCCTGGTTTCCTTATCATGGTACCACCCTTGGGATATCTCCTTTCCAACAAAAAAAGAATCATCAAAATCGGTTCATAAACGACGAAGTTATCCGCGCACGCACTAGTCGCCACTACGATTTTCGAAGGTTCCCCTCGATTTCCTGGGATCCCTCGAAGGTTCCCCTCGATTTCTCTGATTTGCCATCATCAGATCCTGCTTTCCTTATCATGGTACCACCCTTGGGATATCTCCTTTCCAACAAAAAAAGAATCATCAAAATCGGTTCATAAACGATGAAGTTATCCGCGCACGCACTAGTCGCCACTACGATTTTCGAAGGTTCCCCTCGATTTCTCTGGGATGCCATCATCAGATCCTGCTTTCCTTATCATGGTACCACCCTTGGGATATCTCCTTTCCAACAAAAAAAGAATCATCAAAATCGGTTCATAAACGATGAAGTTATCCGCGCACGCACTAGTCGCCACTACGATTTTCGAAGGTTCCCCTCGATTTCTCTGGGATGCCATCATCAGATCCTGGTTTCCTTATCATGGTACCACCCTTGGGATATCTCCTTTCCAACAAAAAAAGAATCATCAAAATCGGTTCATAAACGACGAAGTTATCCGCGCACGCACTAGTCGCCACTACGATTTTCGAAGGTTCCCCTCGATTTCTCTGGGATGCCATCATCAGATCCTGGTTTCCTTATCATGGTACCACCCTTGGGATATCTCCTTTCCAACAAAAAAAGAATCATCAAAATCGGTTCATAAACGATGAAGTTATCCGCGCATCGCCACTACGTGATCATCATCGATCGAAGTTATCCGCGCACGCACTAGTCGCCACTACGATTTTCGAAGGTTCCCCTCGATTTCTCTGGGATGCCATCATCAGATCCTGGTTTCCTTATCATGGTACCACCCTTGGGATATCTCCTTTCCAACAAAAAAAGAATCATCAAAATCGGTTCATAAACGATGAAGTTATCCGCGCACGCACTAGTCGCCACTACGATTTTCGAAGGTTCCCCTCGATTTCTCTGATTTGCCATCATCAGATCCTGGTTTCCTTATCATGGTACCACCCTTGGGATATCTCCTTTCCAACAAAAAAAGAATCATCAAAATCGGTTCATAAACGACGAAGTTATCCGCGCACGCACTAGTCGCCACTACGATTTTCGAAGGTTCCCCTCGATTTCTCTGGGATGCCATCATCAGATCCTGCTTTCCTTATCATGGTACCACCCTTGGGATATCTCCTTTCCAACAAAAAAAGAATCATCAAAATCGGTTCATAAACGATGAAGTTATCCGCGCACGCACTAGTCGCCACTACGATTTTCGAAGGTTCCCCTCGATTTCTCTGGGATGCCATCATCAGATCCTGGTTTCCTTATCATGGTACCACCCTTGGGATATCTCCTTTCCAACAAAAAAAGAATCATCAAAATCGGTTCATAAACGACGAAGTTATCCGCGCACGCACTAGTCGCCACTACGATTTTCGAAGGTTCCCCTCGATTTCTCTGGGATGCCATCATCAGATCCTGGTTTCCTTATCATGGTACCACCCTTGGGATATCTCCTTTCCAACAAAAAAAGAATCATCAAAATCGGTTCATAAACGATGAAGTTATCCGCGCACGCACTAGTCGCCACTACGATTTTCGAAGGTTCCCCTCGATTTCTCTGGGATGCCATCATCAGATCCTGGTTTCCTTATCATGGTACCACCCTTGGGATATCTCCTTTCCAACAAAAAAAGAATCATCAAAATCGGTTCATAAACGACGAAGTTATCCGCGCACGCACTAGTCGCCACTACGATTTTCGAAGGTTCCCCTCGATTTCTCTGATTTGCCATCATCAGATCCTGCTTTCCTTATCATGGTACCACCCTTGGATCTCGATCTCCTTTCCAACAAAAAAGAATCATCAAAATCGGTTCATAAACGATGAAGTTATCCGCGCACGCACTAGTCGCCACTACGATTTTCGAAGGTTCCCCTCGATTTCTCTGGGATGCCATCATCAGATCCTAGTTTCCTTATCATGGTACCACCCTTGGGATATCTCCTTTCCAACAAAAAAAGAATCGTCAAAATCGGTTCATAAACGACGAAGTTATCCGCGCACGCACTAGTCGCCACTACGATTTTCGAAGGTTCCCCTCGATTTCTCTGGGATGCCATCATCAGATCCTGCTTTCCTTATCATGGTACCACCCTTGGGATATCTCCTTTCCAACAAAAAAAGAATCATCAAAATCGGTTCATAAACGACGAAGTTATCCGCGCACGCACTAGTCGCCACTACGATTTTCGAAGGTTCCCCTCGATTTCTCTGGGATGCCATCATCAGATCCTGCTTTCCTTATCATGGTACCACCCTTGGGATATCTCCTTTCCAACAAAAGAACGAATCATTATCAAAATCGGTTCATAAACGATGAAGTTATCCGCGCACGCACTAGTCGCCACTACGATTTTCGAAGGTTCCCCTCGATTTCTCTGGGATGCCATCATCAGATCCTGGTTTGCTTATCATGGTACCACCCTTGGGATATCTCCTTTCCAACAAAAAAAGAATCGTCAAAATCGGTTCATAAACGACGAAGTTATCCGCGCACGCACTAGTCGCCACTACGATTTTCGAAGGTTCCCCTCGATTTCTCTGATTTGCCATCATCAGATCCTGCTTTCCTTATCATGGTACCACCCTTGGGATATCTCCTTTCCAACAAAAAAAGAATCATCAAAATCGGTTCATAAACGATGAAGTTATCCGCGCACGCACTAGTCGCCACTACGATTTTCGAAGGTTCCCCTCGATTTCTCTGGGATGCCATCATCAGATCCTGGTTTCCTTATCATGGTACCACCCTTGGGATATCTCCTTTCCAACAAAAAAGATCGTCAAATCGTCATTCGTCAAAATCGGTTCATAAACGATTATCCGCGCACGCACTAGTCGCCACTACGATTTTCGAAGGTTCCCCTCGATTTCTCTGATTTGCCATCATCAGATCCTGCTTTCCTTATCATGGTACCACCCTTGGGATATCTCCTTTCCAACAAAAAAAGAATCATCAAAATCGGTTCATAAACGATGAAGTTATCCGCGCACGCACTAGTCGCCACTACGATTTTCGAAGGTTCCCCTCGATTTCTCTGGGATGCCATCATCAGATCCTGGTTTCCTTATCATGGTACCACCCTTGGGATATCTCCTTTCCAACAAAAAAAGAATCATCAAAATCGGTTCATAAACGATGAAGTTATCCGCGCACGCACTAGTCGCCACTACGATTTTCGAAGGTTCCCCTCGATTTCTCTGGGATGCCATCATCAGATCCTGGTTTCCTTATCATGGTACCACCCTTGGGATATCTCCTTTCCAACAAAAAAAGAATCATCAAAATCGGTTCATAAACGATGAAGTTATCCGCGCACGCACTAGTCGCCACTACGATTTTCGAAGGTTCCCCTCGATTTCTCTGGGATGCCATCATCAGATCCTGGTTTGCTTATCATGGTACCACCCTTGGGATATCTCCTTTCCAACAAAAAAAGAATCATCAAAATCGGTTCATAAACGACGAAGTTATCCGCGCACGCACTAGTCGCCACTACGATTTTCGAAGGTTCCCCTCGATTTCTCTGGGATGCCATCATCAGATCCTGGTTTCCTTATCATGGTACCACCCTTGGGATATCTCCTTTCCAACAAAAAAAGAATCATCAAAATCTTTACATTAACTGTCTTAAAAAAGGACATACGGTTTCCCATTGTAAATTGTCTCATTGTAGAGTATGTAACAAGCCTCATCATAGTTTGTTACATAAGTACACATCGTCTAACTCACTGCCTGGACTATGTCAAATCAATCATTATATAATCAATCTTCAGCTCAAAGTTCGGAGCTGCCAGGTACTTCAAATGCCTACGTAAATCATTCTGCCACTAGTGCTGACCAAGTGATTTTAGAAACAGCTATTGCTAGAATTAAAGGCAAATCTGTGGAGTATCATCCCGCAAGAGCGTTACTATATTCTGGGTCTCAGGTTAATTTTATAACCGAAGAGCTTTCTCAAAAACTAAATTTTAAAAGAGAAAAAATGCAATTAAACCTAGTTGGAGTTGGAAAATCTAATGCTGCAGTGAGGTTTCGTATTAATGCTTACGAGTTTACGGCTGATTTTTGGGTGTTAAAATCGATTTCTACTATCAACTATATCTATATCAACCAGATCATACAGTGCCATCATAGGATTAGAACATTCCTGAAAATTTACAAATAGCTGTTCCGTACCTTTTTAAGCCGCAGAAAATAGATATGCTACTTGGCGCAGAGGCGTTCTTTGATTTGCTTTGTGTTTGGCAAATCAAAAACGACCCTTGTCTTCCGACGCTACAAAAAACAGTGCTAGGCTGGATTATATCTGGAAAATACAAGCACCAGAAACAGCTGAACCTAGTAAAAAACTGTCTCCTGAGTATTTCATTCAATTCATTCCCCATAGATAAACAATTACAAACGTTTTGGGAGTTAGAAGAGCTGCCAAATGATCTCAAATCTAAATACATACTGTAGTTCAATTACCATCTGGTCGATTCAAAGTTTCATTGCCTTTTAAATCGAACCCTAACTCTCTAATCTTTATTTTGCATTACTTCGAGTAGGTGGCCGTTTGCTAAATGCGCCTATACCTCATAATGCAAAATTTCCTTTGTTCATGCCAAAGAATGTACACTTTACTAGACTTTATATTCGACATTTGCACTTTACTAATTGCCATGCCGGGCAAAGGCATTGGTTGCTCTCCTGCACCAAAAGATATAGCTACTTAATACGCGAGAAGCTTGCAGTAAAGTAGTTCGAAGTTGTGTACATAGTTTCTGGTACAAACCGATATTGCCCACTCAGATTATGGGCAATTTACCCGCTGATAGAGTAAAAGTTTTGCGTCCATTCTCTATATGTGGAGTAATTTTTGTGGCCCGGTGCAGGTCTCCGCATTACAGGACGTATTAGAGGACGATCACCCGTGAAAATGTATATCACCGTTTTCGTATGTTTCACGTCAAAGGATGTTCACATCGAGTTAGTATCAGACCTAACAACAGATTCTTTCTTACTGTGTTTCAAAAGGTTCATTGGACGTCGTGGATTGCCAACAAGAGTCTATTGCGACAATGCAACCAACTTCGTAGGTGCCGACCGCAAGCTACAAGACCTAAAGAAGGAATTCGATGCGCACAAGGAAGAAATCGTTTCATTTGTTACCAGCCAAGGTGTGGGTTTCAGATTTATTGCTCCCAGAGCTCTGCATGTTGAAGGACTGTGGGAAGATGCCGTGAAGTCAGCCAAGACTTTAATGGTGCGGCCCGTTGCGGTCTCATGAGACGTGACTATTTCTCAATCTCCGAGAACGCCCTGCTTGCTCGCC
>JAWNNQ010001098.1:0-64386 GCA_035044765.1 Leucophenga montana | reverse complement strand
ACTATTAGCCATGATACGAACTTGGCCGTCCCGACCAGCTCTGTAGGTATAACCATCACTACTGACAACATCGGAGAAACTCTTTTGCATGTTTGCTATATTGTCAATTGCTGATATGAATATTGGCGGCAACTTCGGCGAGGGATGAACAACTTTCGCCTGATTTGATGATGACGAAGTTTGATGTAAGTCAATGTCCGGAGTATCCAGCAGAGCAAATCTGTTGGGTGAGTTTATTTGTTCCGAATCTTTCATACCAACATTTGAAGATTTAGCTTTTGAGTGGTGAGTTGGTTCTGGGTTGTTGTAGGAGATCCAATCCGAGCTACCGCGCGCCCCGCCTTCGTCACACATCTCACCTGATGGTGAGACACCAACATGCTGTTGTAGTTGTTTGCACAAAATCGCGCGATTTTAATAACCAAAACCAGTAGCGAACTGCTTAAGTTCTAAGAAGTCAGTTTTTTTTTCTGTTTTTTTTTTCCTGCAAACAATATGACAAATATAAATAAATAAATAATATTAAAGAACTATAAAAGCAAATTTAGCTCGTTTTGGATTCAGGCTCAGAGTTGCTGCTATTATGGGTATTGGTTTTTTTTTTACGTGATAACGTCTATTAAATCGATGAACGCCACCACATTCGAAAAGTTGTCACGTACACCTCAGCCGTGCGTGCAATTTACGTGATTACATTTTTTGATAAGCAAAAAAAAAACTCGGATTGTTCCAAATAAAAAAATTTTGTCTTTCTATCTTAATAAGGCAGTTGTTCTTGGTGATTCGCAGCGTTATTTACAGTTCTAGATTTGTGCCATTAATCACATTGGGACCATATAGTCTTCATCTGGTTTTTGCAACCAGCCTGGACATGATTATTAGTGCGTGTCTGGCTGAGACTAGTACTCGGTCTTTCTCAGGGAAGGTTCGACCTCCAGACACCACGGAAAAATTGCTAACAGAAAAACAATATACAATGAAATCCAACCGAATACATAATTTTACGCCACCCTGTAAACATTTTATACATATATCCTTATGTATACCGTTTGTTTTCGTATTAATGGAGTATGTACATAAAAAATTCTAAGTTGCAACAACGCCGCTGCTGACTACTGTGGCTGGCTGTAAAAAAAAAAAAATGGTTTTCTGTAAAGTCGGTTTACGGACAATAATTTTACGTGTTAACTTCATAAGAAAACATTGATGAAAACTGATTACAATAGACTAGGTTCAAATAAGCTGCTGTCTTCCTGATTCGTATTGATTTTATTATTTCGCTTGTTCGTTTTGACTTCGTGCCTCTTGATGTCTGCCTAGCTGTACCCTGCCAGACGTCGTTCTGCCCTTCCCCTTGCCTCTCTTTTCCCTACCACTCCTTCCCCCTGTCCCTACTACTATAAATGCATGCTGCGAGAGAAAGAGATAAAGCGCGTTTCTATATATTCAAAGACAAAAAAATTTAATTTTTAAATATTTCAATTAATGTTCGTTTTTCTGTGCGAAGCAAGTATTTTTTAATTCTGCTTTGTGTTGCTTATATTGGTTCCTAGTTCTTTAACTCTGTAATACGTTTCTGATTTTGCTTGCCAAAGAGTGGCTGCGTTAATTCGTATAGCAGTAAGTAGTTTTCTAAGTCGCGAGATAGAACCTCGGACGAACTCAGAAAAAAGATTTTATTGAAACAAACTTATTATACTCTTACAATGTTATTTTCATATATTCTACCATGTGCATACCGCACCCCACCGCGCGCTTATAAAACTAATACGCAAACACACACACACATAACTATAGCTTTCACAACCCAATGCTTCACAATCATATATTCTACCATGTGCATACCGCACCCCACCGCGCGCTTATAAAACTAATACGCAAACACACACACACATAACTATAGCTTTCACAAGCCAATGCTTGTGAACGCCTTGACCGAGCGAGAGCGCTTATTCCGCGCTCTCGCTTGCACGCACGGCAGAGGTGTACGTGACAAATGAGTCATGCTTCTTCGTACATGCAGCCGGCGTTCATCGATTTAGTAGACGTTATCACGTCAAAAAATTTAGACATTTTAACACAAACACTCAATCAAACCATCGTCCCTCATACCTAAAATATACATATCGTTAAAAAAAACGACTGTTAATCGGTGCAGGAATGCGGAACGCGACAAACATTAATGGACGTGACAACAGATCTTGGGAATCAGATTTTAATGACTTCCGCGCGCCCCACCCTGTCCTGGACTATGTTCCACAGTATACTAACCAAAGCTCCCACTTGTACGTGTTCTCACTTAGTGCAGCAGCGTTGCCAGATGCTGCCCACCAACGGGGGGCGCCATCTGCGCAAATTGTGCTTGCATGAGTTGCATCATAGATTGAATCTGAGCAAGTATTGATTGATCTGTTGCTTTGGACACGTGCTTCGAGTTACTCGAGGTTGGGAGGTTATTTGCATGTCCCCCTATTATATGGGCGTAGCTGATGGTTTCCTTTCTGGCTTGTGAGGGAGTATTTGTACGTATGGTGCCTGGGAGAGTAGGCCGAGCATGAATACTATATATTGCTTGTTTAGGTTTTCCCTGTTCCCGCTGCTGTACTGCAATGTTGTAGATTCTGGAACCCCAAAAGGAGGCGGTATGACCGTCTCCGCAGTACACGCATTTAGCTGTGGCTTTCGTAGTTTGGTGCAGTCAGAGGACTTGTGGTTGTTACCACATTTGACGCATCGTTACGACTTGCAACAGTAGCTTTGGGTATGGCCAAACTCTTGACACCTATGGCATTGTACAAGATCGTTGAACTTATTTGGGGGTTCAATGTTAACAATCGCATTGCACAGTCTTTTAACATCAAAAATGGATTTATTATTGCTGGCTGGCTCCAAATCAACGAAGAACATAGCAATTGGGGCCTTGGTGATTCGATTCTTGGCATTCGTTATGTGGCGGACGGAGTGACCAATATCACTCAATGCGTTTCGAATGTGGTCAAGTGGTGTGCTGTGATGGATGTTTCTTATGACAGCTCTATAAGCTCTTTCTTGTTTCAACCTGTATGTGTGGACCAGCATATTGACTAGGCTTTTATGGTTTGCCTCACTATTAGCCATGATACGAACTTGGCCGTCCCGACCAGCTTTGTAGGTATAACCATCACTACTGACAACATCGGAGAAACTCTTTTGCATGTTTGCTATATTGTCAATTGCTTATATGAATATTGGCGGCAACTTCGGCGAGGGATGAACAACTTTCGCCTGATTTGATGATGACGTAGTTTGATGTAAGTCAATGTCCGGAGTATCCAGCAGAGCAAATCTGTTGGGTGAGTTTATTTGTTCCGAATCTTTCATACCAACATTTGAAGATTTAGCTTTTTAGTGGTGAGTTGGTTCTGGGTTGTTGTAGGAGATCAACCTTTGCGTTCACTTACTTTTTGCCATGACACGGGAGGAATTGAGCTACCGCGTGCCCCGCCTTCGTCACACATCTCACCTGATGGTGAGACACCAACTTGCTGTTGTAGTTGTTTGCACAAAGTCGCGCGATTTTAATAACCAAAACCAGTAGCGAACTGCTTAAGTTCCAAGAAGTCAGTTTTTTTTCTGTTTTTTTTTCCTGCAAACAATATGACAAATATAAATAAATAAATAATATTAAAGAACTATAAAAGCAAATTTAGCTAGGTTTGGATTCAGGCTCAGAGTTACTGCTATTATGGGTATTGGTTTTTTTTTTTACGTGATAACGTCTATTAAATCGATGAACGCCACCACATTCGAAAAGTTGTCACGTACACCTCAGCCGTGCGTGCAATTTACGTGATTACATTTTTTGATAAGCAAAAAAAAAAAAAAAAAACTCGGATTGTTCCATTTTGTCTTTCTATCTTAATAAGGCAGTTGTTCTTGGCGATTCGCAGCGTTATTTACAGTTCTAGATTTGTGCCATTAATCACATTGGGACCATATAGTCTTCATCTGGTTTTTGCAACCAGCCTGGACATGATTATTAGTGCGTGTCTGGCTGGGGCTAGTACTCGGTCTTTCTCAGGGAAGGTTCGACCTCCAGACACCACGGAAAAATTGCTAACAGAAAAACAATATACAATGAAATCCAACCGAATACATAATTTTACGCCACCCTGTAAACATATTATACATATATACTTATGTATACCGTTTGTTTTCGTATTAATGGAGTATGTACATAAAAAATTCTAAGTTGCAACAACGCCGCCGCTGACTACTGTGGCTGGCTGTAAAAAAAAAAAATGGTTTTCTGTAAAGTCGGTTTACGGACAATAATTTTACGTGTTAACTTCATAAGAAAACATTGATGAAAACTGATTACAATAGACTAGGTTCAAATAAGCTGCTGCCTTCGTGATTCGTATTGATTTTATTATTTCGCTTGTTCGTTTTGACTTCGTGCCTCTTGATGTCTGCCTAGCTGTACCCTGCCAGACGTCGTTCTGCCCTTCCCCTTGCCGCTCTTTTCCCTACTACTCCTTCCCCCTGTCCCTACTACTATAAATGCATGCTGCGAGAGAAAGAGATAAAGCGCTTTTCTATATATTCAAACACAAAAAAATTTAATTTTTAAATATTTCAATTAAATACAAATACAAATAAATATAATTCGTGCATATTGGAGCTCACTAATGCATTTACATTAGTGAGCTCCAACTCGAACCCTCTCTCTTACGCTCTTAATGTTCGTTTTTCTGTGCGAAGCAAGTATTTTTTAATTCTGCTTTGTGTTGCTTATATTGGTTCCTAGTTCTTTAACTCTGTAATACGTTTCTGGTTTTGCTTGCTAAAGAGTGGTTGCGTTAATTCGTATAGCAGTAAGTAGTTTTCTAAGTCGCCAGCTAGAACCTCGGACGAACTCAGAAAAAAGATTTTATTGAAACAAACTTATTATACTCTTACAATGTTATTTTCATATATTCTACCATGTGCATACCGCACCCCACCGCGCGCTTATAAAACTAATACGCAAACACACACACACATAACTATAGCTTTCACAAGCCAATGCTTCACAAGCCGAACGCCTTGACCGAGCGAGAGCGCTTATTCCGCGCTCTCGCTTGCACGCACGGCTGAGGTGTACGTGACAAATGAGTCATGCTTCTTCGTACATGCAGCCGGCGTTCATCGATTTATTAGACGTTATCACGTCAAAAAATTTAGACATTTTAACTTAAAATATACATATCGTTAAAAAAACGACTGTTAATCGGTGCAGGAATGCGGAACGCGACAAACATTAATGGACATGACAACAGATCTTGGGAATCAGATTTTAATGACTCCCGCGCGCACCACCCTGTCCTGGACTATGTTCCACAGTATACTAACCAAAGCTCCCACTTGTACGTGTTCTCACTTAGTGCAGCAGCGTTGCCAGATGCTGCCCACCAACGGAAAGTTTTTTTACACCATATTAAAAAATATTATGTACATTCTAATATGTGCTTCATCAACTTAGAGCCGTTTTCATGACTTGCCTATAACTTTACCGCTCATATTTTTCAGGCGATATGCTAGTTTTCAATGTCACAACTCTTATTAAGCCTAAAACCGTATCGCCGAGTTCGGAGAGCCGATAAATTTATCAGAATTTTTTGCAAAGATACCTGCCAACTAAATCGATAAAAAACCAAAGCAAAAGCAAAATGAAAACAAATTTGAAATTTTGTATTATAATTTTATTGTGTTTACGTTTTTGCAATTACAACCTCCACCTCTTCAAAGATTCTCCAGGGCTACTCAAAATTGATTTATTATAATTTTAATTATTATTAATTATTATACATCTTGCCGTTTCGTATTTGCTTATGTATCGGTAAGTCGTGAGAACGGCCCTTAATATTAATGGAAATAATATTAATGGAAATTAAATAAATAAACTAATAAGAAAATAAAAAAACCTTAGATATAAACAGAACAACAACAAAAATGTATGTGTTGTAAACTGATAAGTAATTCAATACGACAAAAAAACAAAAAAAAAAAAATGCATAAATAATATTTTTTTTTTGTATTTTATTTACAATCTATCTGGGGATAATAAGTAAATTTTATAAACGAGGATAATTACAGAGGATTTTTACATGTTGGCATATGAACTACTACTCTTTAGGTGGCCTAAAGGCAAGGTCGAGTGGATGATGTCTTTTCAAACGACGACGGTGCTGCCTATTGTCGAGCAGGTTGAAGGCCAAAGGGTTGCGGTGTCGAGCAAGTCTCTCTTGGTGCTTCTGGCTGAATCTTTTCACTTCGTCAGTGACACTTGGAATGACAAGGTCCTTATGGATCACCTGATTCTTAACGTAATATGGTGCTTTGGCCAATCTTCGCAAAGTAATTTTTTGAAATCGTTGTAGTATTTCAATGTTGGATGTTGAGGCTGTGCCCCTCAGCTGAATTCCATAAGTCCATATGGGTTTGAGTAAGGCCTTAGGCAGTGTGATGCCATTCAGGCTGACCTCTGGGCAAGTTTTTGATCTGGTAGCAAATGTAATATGCGCAGACTTGCCTTCATTGACGACGATGTTCCATCTTTGTAGCCATGGTTCCATACTTGTAAGTTACGATTGCAAGATTGCTGACGCTTCTGCATGATCCGTCGAAGTGGCTAGAAACGCTGTGTCATCTGCGTATGCGCCGATTACAAGGCCTTCGCTTTCAAGCACAGGAATGTCTGCAGTGTAAAGAGTATAAAGATGGGACCTAACACGCTTCTCTGAACGACGCCTGCGTTTACTTCGTCTATGTAAATAGGACCTTAGCAGCAGGTAGAATGGTAATGTAACATAGTCTTAAGCTTGTAAAGCAAGACTCAATGCCAAACACGGTCAAAAGCCTGTTTAATATCAAGAAAAGCAGCAGAACAGTACTTCCTGTCTTCAAAGGAGCTCAATATCGCTTGTGCTATTCTGTGGCACTGCTCCGGGGTTCCATGCTGACTCTTGGTTGGTGTTCAGGGATTAAATTGCCGTCTTCCAGCACTGATAATAACTTGATCAAAAATAATCGTTCGAATATCTTGGACAGTATCACCAGTAGGCTGATGGGACTGTAGGAGGCAGGATCCTGTTCAGGTTTACCAGGTTTGGGAATCATGATGATCTCCGCACACTTCCATTGTGAAGGGAAGTGTTGGAACCTAATGATACCATTATAGATGGCCGTAAGAAAGGAAATTGCACGTGGAGGAAGACATTTTATAGTTGTTGCATCGATAGCATCGTAACCAGGACTTTTGGTTGTTTTCAAACTAGACATAATGACTTTAACTTCGTCTTCCTGTATCGCTCGTATCGGCAGATCCATTTGGCAGGGTGACTCGATGAATGTTTGTGTGTTAATGACATCCGAGGCTGAGCATAAGTTAAAAGATGTGAATGTTCTCTGCAGATGTAAAGCAAAAGTCTGTGCTTTCTCGTCGTTGGAGCGACACCAGGATCCGGTTGAATTGACAATGGGTGGAATTCGTTTAGTTGGCCTCTTAAGGTATTTGGTGTTGTTCCAATGGTTGTGCTCCAGCCCATTAGGCGCAGAGCTTCGAAGATATTCTGATAGAGCTTTGTTGCGTAGGTCGTAAAGAAGTGTCTTCAGATCTCTGCCTGCACGGTTAAGAGCTGCCTTATCACGTGGATTTCGACTAAGCTACCAAATTCTATGGAGACGACGTTTGATTCTCAGCTGTTCCGTTACTTCTTCCGAGTGCAGCTATCTATCTCTTTGGGATCTCTGTGAATTCACTGAGCTAGTGTCGTGAGAAACAGTGCAGAAGATTACTGCATCATGAATGCAGCGTGTTAATGCTTCAACAGTTTCTTCTATGTCCTCGCCAGAGTTCAGTATAACAGTGGGATTCAGCGTCTCCTCAATTCTTGCTTTAAATATATCAACATTAGAGTTTTTCCTCATCAGCCTAGTCGTTCGTTTCTTGATTATTATGGGTAAGTTAATTTGAAGCAGTACAGCACAGTGATCAGATAGCAGAGCAAAATCGTACTGCAAGTGGGTTAGATTTGGATTTACACCGAACGTCAGACACCTTGTTAGGATCCGTTGGATAGTAGGTACAACAGTGCGTTACCTTTAGGATTGCATAGCCTAGAACATCTGTGACGTTACATGGTTTCTTGGTAGACCATAAGCAGCTGCTAGTACCAGACTTCCAATAGAAGTCACGGCAGCCTGGAACCAAGGCTCCAGTATAGGGGCACGCTCTGAGTATTTAATTTAATTTAATTCATCTGCGTATGCGCCGATTACAAGGCCTTCGCTTTCAAGCACAGGAATGTCTGCAGTGTAAAGAGTATAAAGATGGGACCTAACACGCTTCTCTGAACGACGCCTGCGTTTACTTCGTCTATGTAAATAGGACCTTAGCAGCAGGTAGAATGGGGCTGGTAACATAGTCTTAAGCTTGTAAAGCAAGACTCAATGCCAAACACGGTCAAAAGCCTGTTTAATATCAAGAAAAGCAGCAGAACAGTACTTCCTGTCTTCAAAGGAGCTCAATATCGCTTGTGCTATTCTGTGGCACTGCTCCGGGGTTCCATGCTGACTCTTGGTTGGTGTTCAGGGATTAAATTGCCGTCTTCCAGCACTGATAATAACTTGATCAAAAATAATCGTTCGAATATCTTGGACAGTATCACCAGTAGGCTGATGGGACTGTAGGAGGCAGGATCCTGTTCAGGTTTACCAGGTTTGGGAATCATGATGATCTCCGCACACTTCCATTGTGAAGGGAAGTGTTGGAACCTAATGATACCATTATAGATGGCCGTAAGAAAGGAAATTGCACGTGGAGGAAGACATTTTATAGTTGTTGCATCGATAGCATCGTAACCAGGACTTTTGGTTGTTTTCAAACTAGACATAATGACTTTAACTTCGTCTTCCTGTATCGCTCGTATCGGCAGATCCATTTGGCAGGGTGACTCGATGAATGTTTGTGTGTTAATGACATCCGAGGCTGAGCATAAGTTAAAAGATGTGAATGTTCTCTGCAGATGTAAAGCAAAAGTCTGTGCTTTCTCTTCGTTGGAGCGACACCAGGATCCGGTTGAATTGACAATGGGTGGAATTCGTTTAGTTGGCCTCTTAAGGTATTTGGTGTTGTTCCAATGGTTGTGCTCCAGCCCATTAGGCGCAGAGCTTCGAAGATATTCTGATAGAGCTTTGTTGCGTAGGTCGTAAAGAAGTGTCTTCAGATCTCTGCCTGCACGGTTAAGAGCTGCCTTATCACGTGGATTTCGACTAAGCTACCAAATTCTATGGAGACGACGTTTGATTCTCAGCTGTTCCGTTACTTCTTCCGAGTGCAGCTATCTATCTCTTTGGGATCTCTGTGAATTCACTGAGCTAGTGTCGTGAGAAACAGTGCAGAAGATTACTGCATCATGAATGCAGCGTGTTAATGCTTCAACAGTTTCTTCTATGTCCTCGCCAGAGTTCAGTATAACAGTGGGATTCAGCGTCTCCTCAATTCTTGCTTTAAATATATCAACATTAGAGTTTTTCCTCATCAGCCTAGTCGTTCGTTTCTTGATTATTATGGGTAAGTTAATTTGAAGCAGTACAGCACAGTGATCAGATAGCAGAGCAAAATCGTACTGCAAGTGGGTTAGATTTGGATTTACACCGAACGTCAGACACCTTGTTAGGATCCGTTGGATAGTAGGTACAACAGTGCGTTACCTTTAGGATTGCATAGCCTAGAACATCTGTGACGTTACATGGTTTCTTGGTAGACCATAAGCAGCTGCTAGTACCAGACTTCCAATAGAAGTCACGGCAGCCTGGAACCAAGGCTCCAGTATAGGGGCACGCTCTGAGTATTTAATGAGTACTTCTGCACCACCTCTTGCTTTGCTGCTGGGATGGTTGGCATGAATTAGATTATATCCGTTAATTTTAAAATAAGATCTGTCAATTACATGAGTTTCTGAGTTTGACATGAGTTTGACGCATCGTTCCGACTTGCAACAGTAGCTTTGGGTATGGCCAAACTCTTGACACCTATGGCATTGCACAAGATCGTTGAACTTATTTGGGAGTTCAATGTTAACAATCGCATTGCACAGTCTTTTAACATCAAAAATGGATTTATTGTTGCTGGCTGGCTCCAAATCAACGAAGAACATAGCAATTGGGGCCTTGGTGATTCGATTCTTGGCATTCGTTATGTGGCGGACGGAGTGACCAATATCACTCAATGCGTTTCGAATGTGGTCAAGTGGTGTGCTGTGATGGATGTTTCTTATGACAGCTCTATAAGCTCTTTCTTGTTTGAGCTTGTATGTGTGGAACTCCACATTCTTCTGGATCTGCATGATCCGCCGAAGTGGCTAGAAACGCTGTGTCATCTGCGTATGCGGCGATTACGAGGTCTTCGTTTTCAAGCACTGAAATGTCTGCAGTGTAAAGAGTATAAAGAATGGGACCTAACACGCTTCCCTGAGGGATGCCTGCGTTTACTTCGTTGACTTCGGAATCAGCCCATTGGCATTTCACGTAGAATAGACGCCTATGTAAATAGGACCTTAGCAGCAGGTAGAAGGGGGCTGGTAACATAGTCTTAAGCTTGTAAAGCAAGACTAAATGCCAAACACGGTCAAAAGCCTGTTTAATATCAAGAAAAGCTGCAGAACAGTACTTCCTGTCTTCAAAGGAGCTCAATATCGCTTGTGCTATTCTGTGGCACTGCGGGTTCCATGCTGACTCCTAAAAAAATTTGTGTTCAGGGATTAAATTGCCGTCTTCCAGCACTGGTAATAACTTAATCAAAAATAATCGTTCGAATATCTTGGACAGTATCACCAATAGGCTGATGGGACTGTAGGAGGCGGGATCCTGTTCAGGTTTACCAGGTTTGGGAATCATGATGATCTCCGCACACTTCCATTGTGAAGGGAAGTGTTGGAACCTAAGTATTGATCGATCTGATGCACTGGACACGTGCTTTGAGGTTGGGAGGTTATTTGCATGTCCACCTACTATATGGGCGTAGCTGATGGATTCCTTTCTGGCTGAATACTATATATATTGCTTGTTTAGGTTTTGTATGAACCCGCTGCTGTACTGAAATTTTGTAGATTCTGCAACCCCTATAAGAGGCGGTACGACCGTCTCCGTAGTGCACGCATGTAGCTGGGGCCTCTCGTGGTTTAGTGCAGTCAGAGGACTTGTGGCTGTTACCACATTTGACGCATCGGTACGACTTGCGACAGTAGCTTTGGGTATGGCCAAACTCTTGACACCTATGGCATTGTATAAGATCGTTAAACTTCTTTGGGGGTTCAATGTTAACAATCGCATTGCACAGTCTTTCACCATCAAAAATGGATTGGTTGTTGCTGGCTGGTTCCAAATCAACGAAGAACATAGCAATTGGGGCCTTGGTGATTCGATTCTTGGCGTTCGTTATGTGGCGGACGGAGTGACCAATATCACTCAATGCGTTTCGAATGTGGTCAAGTGGTGTGCTGTGATGGATGTTTCTTATGACAGCTCTATAAGCTCTTTCTTGTTTGAGCTGGTATGTGTGGAACTCCACATTCTTCTGGATCAGCATATTGACTAGGCTTTTATAGTTTGCCTCACTATTAGCCATGATACGAACTTGGCCGTCCCGACCAGCTTCGTAGGTATAACCATCACTACTGACAATCTCGGAGAAACTCTTTTGCATGTTTCCTATATTGTCAATTGCTGATATGGTATATTGGCGGCAACTTCGGCGAGGGATGAAAAACTTTCGCCTGATTTGATGATGACGTAGTTTGATATAAGTCAATGTCCGGAGTATCCAGCAGAGCAAATCTGTTGGGTGAGTTTATTTGTTCCGAATCTTTCATACCAACATTTGAAGATTTAGCTTTTTAGTGGTGAGTTGGTTCTGGGTTGTTGTAGGAGATCAACCTTTGCGTTCACTTACTTTTTGCCATGACACGGGAGGAATTGCGCAACCGCGTGCCCCGCCTTCGTCACACATCTCACCTGATGGTGAGACACCAAAAGGCGCTCTTGAACAGAGCCACTTGCTGTTGTAGTTGTTTGCACAAAATCGCGCGATTTTAATAACCAAAACCAGTAGCGAACTGCTTAAATTTCAAGAAGTCAGTTTTTTTTTTCCTGCAAACAATATGACAAATATAAATAAATAAATAATAAAGAACTATAAAAGCAAATATGTATATATTACAATATATTATATCTGTATATGTGTATTATGTTTTCTTATGACGTTAGCACGTAAAATATCGTCCGTAAACCGACTATAATTTTCTGTACGGTCGCATAACGGGGCCTTCCTCTTTACTAGGAGAGCTATAGATAAAGGGGACCACCTATATAAAGTTTTTTATTATTTTTATTTTTACTATTCTGATTAATTAATGAATATATTTTTTTTTTATTTTTTTATTTGTAGTCACTTAGCATAACTCCTCTCCCGTCCTCTCCTTCACATTTTCTATCATATAAATTTGATTTGAAATATTAAAAAAAACTACTAACTGTGCTCTAATACATTAATTCTGCCTCTTTGGCGACGAGCTTTTCTGACTCTCCCTTTTTATACCATTCACACATAGTGTGAAATAGTATTATCAGTTTGTCTCAAAGTTTGTAACGCATTAAAGGAGGCATCGTATACTCCATAAAGTATATATTTTTGATCAGGTCAACGAGACGAGTCGATCTAGCCATGTTCGTCTGTCTGTCTGTATGTTGTTGCGAATTTTTTGGGGACCAATTTTAATGCTATCCAGTTGAAATTTTGCACACACACTTCATATCATATAAATTTGATTTGAAATATTAAAAAAACTACTAACTGTGCTATATTACATTAATTTTGCCTCTCTGGCGACGATCTTTTCTGACTCTCTCTTTTTTATACCATTCACACATAGTGTGAAATGGTTTTATCAGTTTGTCTGAAAGTTTGTAACGCATTAAAGGAGGCATCGTAGACTCCATAAAGTATATATTATTGATCAGCTCAACGAGATGAGTCGATCTACCCATGTCCGTCTGTCTGTCTGTATGTTATTGCGAATTTTTTAGGGACCAATTTTAATGCTATACAGTTAAAACTTTGCACACACACTTCTTTTCATTGCATTTTTTTAGAGTATCAAGATTGTCCCGTCACGCCCAATTTTTGGGGTAGCCTCCACACAAACCCAGCGTCCACTTTTGAATTTTTGTAGGAAAAACATTTTTATTGTAGTCAATTACAACTTAATAATTGATATTGGTTCTAGTTTACGGATTCTTGACATATACATTAATGGGTGGGACCCGCCACCCCTATGGCGTGCGTTAACAGCTGACAAGAAAAAATGAAGTGAGGAGCGTAGCATCCTGATCTGGGATGTTACCAGAAGCACAGGTAACCGCGCTGTTAGGACAAATTTTAACACCCCTGCACATACATTCAACCAGTATTGGACCAAAACAATGTTATTTCTGACCACCAATTTGGCTTCCGACATAAGCATTCCACAAACCAACAATAGCACAGAGACGCACATAAAATACTTAAAGATCTTGCCGAAAAAAATTCTGTATAGGTGTTTTTCTTGACGTAGAAAAGGAATTTGACAAAGTCTGGCAAGTCGGCTTACTGTCTAAGCTAAATGGTATGCTTCCCATTTAATTATATAATATTTTACCACTAACCATACAATGTATAGATGTATATCAAATCGTATACGAAAACGACACTTCAAATTGCTTCTGCGACAGGTCCCATGCTCTCACAACTGTGAAAGAAAGAGAGCAATTGCTGAGTCAACGAGCATTGCTGGTCCCAGAGAGAGTCGCGTGTGTTCGGATCTGTATTCGTCACATCACATAACATACGTACGTACATATACTATGTATGTATGCATGTTTGTTTATTTATTTTCTTTACATGCGCTGGTCGGTCGCCGCTAACGCATTTTGTTTTCATATCTTTAGCAAGTGTATGTATGTATGTATGTATGCATTTAACAGGCTTTTTTGGACATTTATTTAATTATTAGCATCAGCGACTGGAAATAATGATAATAATAATAATTCGATATTTAGTTAAAAAATCATTATGGAATGTTTTCTGGGAGACCAAATGGACCTTTATTCAATATATTTTTGATTTTTAATTTAAGAGTCCAAAATAAAAATCAGACAACGATTTTTAAATTGATATAATTTTTCTTTTAGTTGGATTTTGATTCCACTGTCATAATATACCAATAATCATTGGTTAATCATAAGACATAAATTTTCGACAAAGGTTGTTAAGCTAATTTATCGCTGCACAAAAGAAATGCTTTTAAAAGGTAGGACTTTTTAACAATTTCTTTGATCATATATGCACATATGTATGATGACTTTGGCGATTAATTTAATTATTCAAATTTTTCATTATTTTTAGTTTAGTTTTTTCTTTAGTTGTTTCGCTCTTAGGCAGAGTCTAGAAATTCATAATCATTCCATCGCCTTATTTAAAGAATAAAGGAAATACTATGGGAGTGAATAGGGAAGTGATAGGATAAAGAAAAATACAAATGTTTTGTTCGAATGGCTTCGTAATGTCTGGTAGGTCGAATCCGCCCTGAATGGCACCGCTGAGCACCAAGCCGCAGCCAGACGTGCACGCAGGGCTATATGCCCGTAAGAAAGCTGGTCGTAACAACGTCTATAAAAGTAAATGTACCCGTGTACAGAATCCTGTTGAGTTGCCATCTGTTTAAACTTCTGTGCCAAAAAACTTCTTTCCAAATTCATTATGAAAATGTACTGTTTATCTTAATAGTTTTTCTTTTACTTCTGACATAATTGTTTTTAGTGAAACCTTGCTTCAACCACACATACTCAATACTGAGTTACTTAATGATAATTTTGTTTCATTTAGAAAAGATCGTGCCAATCGCTCTGGTGGTGATGTACTAATATATGTAAAATAGTCTCTGCTGTCCGAGGAAATTGGTATCTATCAGGACATTGAATTTATATGTGTTAAAACTTCTTTTCGTGGTTTCAACATATACATTATTTGCTCATACATTCCTCCTTTTTCGGAAATGAGGATCTACTGTCAGCATACCGCTGCGATTTCATACATAGCTACTCTTTTACATGAAAAAGAGCATCTTATTGTTTTAGGCGATTTTAATCTACCTAATATAATATGGTCAAATTTGATTGGTACCTCTATGGTGATTCCAGCGGTAAAGAATGAGTTTCTTGATAGTATTTTTGAATTGTCCATGCAATAGTGCAATAATGTTCTTAACAGCTCTGGAAGATTTTTTGATCTTGTTTTTGTTGATGCTGGTTTTGATGTATTTATTACTTTGGAAGTCTCTTTTCACATTACTTAAATAAATCTCAACGACGTGTCAGAAAAACTGACTAAGTCAAGTTAAATCACTTACTTTTCAATACTGATTGGTCTGCTCTCGAGCGCAGTTCAGATATTGAATTGGCAACGAATATTTTTTATTCCACCATTCTCAGTTATTTCGACAGATTCATTCCATTCACTACTCTCCCAGTCTCAGGAAAAGATAGCTTTGGTTTTCACGTAGCCTTTACCGATTAAAAAATATTAAGTCGCGTTTATTTAAAAAATATAAACGTAGTGGTTCTAATACTGATTTTAGTAAATATTGTGTCGCACGTTCTGATTTTAATGCATTAAATAAAAGGTGTTATGCTAATTATTTAATAAAAGTTAAACGAAACATGCCTCACAATCCAAAATCGTTTTTCAATAATGTTAATACAAAACGTAGTACTTCAGCGTATCCTTCGCAATTATTTCTTGATGGTGCAGTTGCATCTTCCGATTCGCCTATATCAGATTGGCCTCCCGACTTTTTCAAAACGTATTCTTGCAGCTCTGTTAATCCAAGTTTCTCATATCCTTACAGCATCACATCATATGACTTTATATCTCCTCCCGCTATCTCCATGCAAAATACATGTCTTTTATCAATTAAATTCTCTTTCCTACCTGGTCCTGATAATATTCCCAGTTGCATACTAAAACATTGTTCTAGCTCCATTTGTTTTCCTCTATCAATTCTTTTGAATATATCCACAAAGTTATGTAAATTTCAATCTCTTTGGAAAGAATCTTTTATTATCCCTTTACATAAAAAAAATATCAAGTCTGATGTATCGAATTATAGAGGTACTGCTAAGCTGGGTGAAAAAAAAGCTCTTTCAAAGCTCTTTGAAAAAATCATTTGTGACCAATTGCAACAGTCATTAAAGTGTGTTGTCAGTTCTTTCCAACATGGTTTCGTTAGAGTAAAATCTATTACAACTAATCTTGTATAATTTTCCACTATTGTAAATATAGGAAGTAGGGTTGCCAAACTGATGTCATTTATACAGTTAAGATTTTGATAGTGTGTGTAATAAGCAGCTTTTATTCAAATTAAAAGCATTAAGGTTTCCTCCATCTTTTGTTACTTGGATTGAGCCATGCAAAAAGGAAATAACACGGACATTTATAATATAACCCACCTTCTTCAAACCAAAATCAAGTTCGAACCTCATCATACTAAACGTACTCTTTCCCAATGTGCTAATTGCCAGAAATATGGGCAGACAAAAAATTACTGTACAAGAGACCTGCTCTTCGGGAGAAAATTATAAAAAAAGTTGGCAATATTAAGGATGGTGCCACTACAGTAAATGCAAGTCCATCTGTAAATCCAGGAATTAGATTTGCTCAAATGGCCAGAACCCACAGTTCAACAACTGAAAACTTCCATACGATTGGTCCTACTCATCAAGATAATGTTGTTTCTTGTCTCCAAAATAGAAATCAAATCCAACCTGCAAACATCCCACCAATATCCACTGCACCGAGGTCCACCATACAAAATCCAGTTCTATCCAATCCTACGCAAGATGATGATATGCAAGAGCTAAAAAATATGATGAAACAACTAATGCAGCAAATGTCGGCTATTCTAAATGTTGTTACACTACTCGTGTCCAAAATAAGCACGTAAATATGGTCCCAGATAACCTACGTATTATATTTTGGAATGCTAACGGGCTAAGGCAAATTGTTTTTCAATTGAAACAATTTTTATATGAAAATAATATTGATCTGGCACTTATAAAAGAAACCCATCTCACGAAAAAACATTTCATTAACATCACGGGGTACACTTTGTTTAATACAAACCATCCATACGGAACGGGTCATAATCGTAAAAAATAAAATTAAATTTACTGGAACTAAAAAGTACAGCTTCGATTATATCCAAGCTACTTCCATTGATTTATTTGATCAGTTTGGTCCCCTGACTATTTCCGCCTTATATAGTCCCCCAAAACACAAAGTTACTCTATCCCAATATAACAGCTACTTTAAATCTTTAGGTCCTAGATTCATAGTTGCAGGCGATTTCAATCCAAAGCGTAGAGCATGGGGCTCGCGGCTTACAAACAAAAAAGGTGAAATACTTCTCGAATCGATTCACACCAACAATAGTAAGCACGTATCAACTGTGGAAACTACTTACTGGCCAACAGATCCACGTATAGTGCCAGATCTCATAGACTTCTCTGTTATCAAAAACATTAGTGTCAAACACAATTGCATCAAATCCCGTTTTGAATTGTCTTCTGACCACTCTCCAATTCAACTTGATTTCTTAACTTCTCTTGCTACAGACAACCGGAAGCCAACCCTCTATAACTCTAAGACTAACTCTATAATTTAATTGGGAAATAAAAAAAAAATATTCTAATGTTTCCGCCTTATATAGTCCCCCAAAACACAAAGTTACTCTATCCCAATAAAACAGCTACTTTAAATCTTTAGGTCCTAGATTCATAGCTGCAGGCGATTTCAATGCAAAGCGTAGAGCATAGGGCTCCCGGCTTACAAACAAAAAAGGTGAAATACTTCTTGAATTGTTTCACACCAACAATAGTAAGCACGTATCAACTGTGGAAACTACTTACTGGCCAACAGATCCACGTAAAGTGCCAGATCTCATAGACTTCTCTGTTATCAAAATCATTAGTGTCAAACACATTTGCATCAAATCCCGTTTTGAATTGTCTTCTGACCACTCTCCAATTCAACTTGATTTCTTAACTTCTCTTGCTACAGACAACCGGAAGCCAACCCTCTATAACTCTAAGACCGACTGGCAAGCATATACAGAATTTCTAGAGCTACATTTACGATCGGATATTTCTTTAAAATCTCCAAATGATATTGAAAATTCTGTAATATATTTGAATGACACCGTAGCTGAATCAGCTCTTAGTTCTACCCCTATATTAACTCAAAAAGAGGCTGCCAAGTATACACCCGCCTCCATTTGACATCAAATTGAAGCAAAAACAAAACTTCGGAAAAAGTAGCAAGCTAAAAGATGTCCCGAAGATAAAACGAAACTTAATAGAGCGACTAAAGAACTTAAAGAAGCTCTTAAGCGAAATGCAAATAAAAGTATAGAAATGTATCTAACTCACCTGACTCCAACCATAGACACTAAATTCTCTCTTTGGAAGGCTTCTAGTAAATTAAGAAGAACCACCACACACACTCCACCAGTAAAGAAGCCAGATGGCACTTGGGGCAAAACAGATTTTGAAAAATCTTCAGTCCTTGCTGACTTTTATCAAAAAACTTTTGTGAACAATCCACAATCCACGACCATATCGCAGATTTATCAAGCTGCTCCTTTTGCAGCCTTCCAATCCGATATGTAACTGACAATGAGATAACAAAAGCTATTGATAAAACTAAAGTAAAAAAATTGGCCGGGTATGCTTTGATAACTGGAAAGCTATACGCTATCTTCGAAATTTGTTCAATGCTGTTATTAGACTAAAATATTTTCCAAAGAAGAAAGGTAGCAGAAGTCATAGCTATACCTAAGCCTGGCAAAGATGCCAAAAATTCAGCTCCATATAGACCGATAAGCCTTTTGTTGATTTTATCAAAGTTGTTTGAAAGAATACTCAAAAAAAAGTTTAAAACCCAAACTTGACAATAGCTTCATTATACCTGACCATCAGGTAGGATTTAGAAAACAACACTCAACAATTGAACAAATACATAGGGTAGTTAATAATATTTCAACAGACCTTGAAGATAAGAAATATTGCATTGGAATTTTTCTCGATGTAGAAAAGGCTTTTGACAAGGTATGGCATAAGGGATTATTATTCAAACTAAAATCCCTACTTCTGCATGACTTCTACCTACTGCTAACGAGTTACTTATCAGATATGCACTTCTATGTAAAAGTTAAAGACGCTTTCTCTTCAATTAGGCAGATTAATGCAGGAATACCCCAAGGCAGTGTGTTGGGACCCCTTCTTTATTTACTCTTCACTCAAGATTTACCAAAGCCCGAGGAGCTCTTCTATGATTGCAACTTTTGCAGATGATACAATTCTGTTTTATGCCCACAATGAAATAAATGTAGCTTCCCAAAAACTTCAAAGTATACTAGACAACACCATAGTCTGGTTTAATAAGTGAGCTATAAAAATTAACAAAAGCAAGACCACACAAGTTATCTTTATAACTAGACGTGTTGTATTGCCGACCTCCCTCAAAATAAACAATTAACAAATACCAGAATCAGCAAAATACTTACGAATAAACTTGGACAGTAAACTGAACTGGAAATTACATATTGAGAAAAAGCGAAATCAGATTAAAGAGAAATATCGACAACTGTACTGGCTTATTAACAAAAAATCCAAATTATCAATGAACAACAAATTATTACTATATAAAAGCAGATATGGGGCACAGCAAAAATATCAACATTATCCAACGGCAACAGTCAAAAATACTACGACAAATAACAGGAGCTGATTGGTATATCTCCAACACAGATATACATCGAGATCTTAACCTCCGCACTATCAAAGAGGAAATAGTATCAGTAAGCAGAAAGCATCTCACTCGAATCATGGCTCATTGTAACATCGAGATAACCAACATAACCCTCTTAGAACTGACAACTAGACGGCGTCTTAAAAGGATACGACCAGTAGACCTCCCAAATCATTTATAACTACTAGTTTAACAATAACCTTAGTATTTTTATTATTTTTTAATCATTATCATCAAATTTTGTGACATGTAATTTATGCCACACTACTTGACAGTGAACGTTACGGTATCTCACGAGAGTGGGATTAATTATTAGCTGTCCGTGGTGGATGCATAGGTTCCTGCATAGCATATTCGAACAAAAGTATTAATATAATTGCTAGAAATTGTTTTTTCAAGTATTATTTACCCCATATACTATATTACAAAATGTACTAAGTGTCAGGTAGACAGACGTATAATTCAATTGGGAAATAAAAAAAAAAAAAATATTCTGATGTTTCGCAGCACAGTTAATTGCAGGCTGACTTAAACTCACTACATACATGGTGTCGTCTAAATATTCTAAATCTAAATTTGTCAAAATGCAAATGTATCACGTTTCATCGCAGAAAACCATTTATAGTAACATATTCTTTAAATAACATTAACGTCGGTAGAGAGTTTTGTTTTAATGACTGTTCAAGTGTGCGTACTCTGAAGGTGCGAAATTAAGTAATATAAAATCAGAAAGCAACGACTGAGGCCGCTTGCTTTCGATTATAAAATAGTTGCTGCTAGCTCGGAGGGCTCCAGCGAAATTTGTTAATTATGCTTAGAATAGAAAATGGATGTCACGGACTTACATTAGGTTAGGTAAATTTTTTCCAAGTGGCTCCTGGTAGAGATCCTCTTTATTCTCCGCGACAAAGAGTAAATGGTTTATTTGAAAATTCAGTAGTTGTATATATATGTTTGTAGATATGATATATGTGTATGCAAGTATTTGTAACACTTTAAAATTTGTTGAAGCAAGAGAGCGAGTACGGTTTCAAAATATGGCGATTAAGCCGCCGCAATTTTTAACCCGATTTAGATTTTAATACAATAACAAATTTGAATATGGCTAACCGGCAAATAATGACTAAAAACCCAGCTTCGTTTTTGAAATTTACAAAATATTTTTACTACTAACACAGGGTAGGAAGACGTTGTCTTTTATAATACACGCCGCCCGCCTTGCCGTCTGGCAACTAGTAGGACGTCGGAAAGACGCGACAAACTGCGTATTGTAGCATCAAGCCGGTCCGTAATATTATCTCGCTGACGCGTTCCGACAGGTCTCCCCACCCTGGATCGGGATGGTCGATGAATATGTTGACGAAGATCGTGATTTTGCCGTGATGACTCCTACACATTCCGCTGCTCGTCACCACGTGTACGCTGAGCTGAACGCCGCTGTTGCCTGTGGCCGTTATTGCTCTGAATTGAACCCTGCTCGTCGTTACGTAGACATATAGCTGCCCGCCGATGTTGCCTTGGTCCCTTGTTCCACCGAATTGTCTGCTGCTGATGCTGTCGACGACCGCTGATGTTGACACTGGTTGAACTGGTTCGCATTTGCTCATTGGTAACGTGAAGCATGGTGTGGTGGATGTCATCACACAGAGCACACACCGTTCGAGACTTACACGCCCCCACCTGATGGGATTTGGCGAGACAGTTGCTGCAATAGCGTAGTCTTCTGGCGGTTTGCCGACGCTCAATAGACGTCATCTTGCGGAAGGCCGAACAAAACCGGATCTAGTGTTGTCGTTGTCAGTGTTGTCGTTGACAGATCCGACATTGTCGTAGCGACCTGTTAATTTTATAAAAATATCTGTATTAGTTGTTGTTTTCTAACGAGATGAGAGTCTGCGTGTAGAACCCATAGCTGGCAAAGTAGTATATATGTATAAACAGGTGATGAAAGAGGGGAAGAAAGAAATGTGTCAAGGCATACAGATGCTAATAGTGGTATAGTATATCTAGTGGAAAAGAAACGAATAGTTTCATGTTAATTTTCTGAGCCCGTTGGGAACAGAACTTATTTGGTAATCGCACGCGTGATGACAACGGACTGAACACGAATATCCACGGTGCGCACCCATCCATCGGATCCAGGGAATGTGCGAATGACGCGACCCATTTTCCATTCGGAGGGTGGAAGCGAGTCGTCCTTTACTATGACGAAATCGTTTTCGATTAAACAGCGTTGTGGCTGTTTCCATTTACTGCGACGGTGTAGCTCTGTTAAATACTCCGCCTTCCAACGGTGGCTAAACTCTTGGTGCTGATATTTTAGCTTTTCCCAACGATTGAGTAGCGCGATATTGTCTCTCGGAACTTCTGGAAAAGCGATCAGCGGAGCACCGCGCAAAAAATAACCCGGAGTCAACGGGAGCAACTCGGACGGGCCTTCGCTTATTGGGGAGAGCGGTCGAGAGTTTAGAACAGCTTCGACTCGGGCTAGAAGCGTTGTGAATTCTTCTAAGGAGAATTTGTGATTTCCAGACACTTTTTTAAAAAGCGTTTTAAAACTTTTTACAGCCGCTTCCCAAAATCCTCCCATATGAGGAGTGCTTGGTGGTATAAAATAACAACAGAATCCCTGACTGCTGTATTTATCAAATACGGAGTCTGACGCAGTCTGAAGGAATTCTTTGAATTCGCGCATGAAGGCTCGACTTACGCCTACAAAATTTCGGACAATGTCGTATACCATTTTGTGTGCGAGTCCTCGTCGTCCAACAAACCGGTCAAAAGCCGCAGAGAATGCTGTTGCCGTCAAGAGGAAACAGCCTCGAGGTGTATGGCCTTTGTTGTAAAACATACGAACACTGAGACATACCCTTTGAGCGACGCGCCATTGCGAAGGACAGACGATTTTATCGAGAATGGTCCAGCAAAGTCAACCCCAGTGATTGTGAACGGGGAGAGAACAGACTCGATCAGGAGGCAGGGGAGCCATCAACTGAGTTTGTAATTTTTGTTTATATACAGTGCACGTCTTACAACTGCGAATGCATGCTTTTACGTTATTTTTAAGCTTCGGCACATAAAATTCATGTCGAACAGCTCGCAACAATAGCTGGTTTTCAGCATGTAATAACGTCTTATGTACAAACTGAAGGAAAAGCTGGCATAGGCGAGATTTATTGGGTAATAGGACTGGATGACGTTCGTTGTATGATAAAGCTGCGTTGGTCAGCCGACCGTTAAATCTGATTTGTCGCTCGGAGTATAGAAATATGTTAAGCGTAGCAAGGTAACTTTTGCTTCAGATCGCTTTTTTATTTTAAAGCAACCATCTGCGCAACCATCTACCTGCCGACTCTTAGCCAGGTTGAGGTCTTCTTGAATCAGCTGCGACTCATTGCTTCCGGTGTCGCAGTGCGGCTAAGATTCGATGCGGGCCAGCTACTCGGAGATTGGATGAGCCATGCTGGTCCATTCCACCATAGCATACAATTTCGAAGTTCCTCCACGCGTGCCGAGATCGGCTGGATTGTCTCTAGAGGTCACGTGTCTCCAGGCAGCATTCGCAACATTCTGTCGTATTAGTGCAATTCGATTTGCAACGTATGTTTTCCATACGTGGGGCGGTTTGTCGTGCCAGCTCAGTACAATTGTCGAGTTTGTGATTAAATGATTGCACAGTGGCACGTACATGCTTTATCAACCGACTTAGTAGGACTGCACCGCACAGCTCTAACCGAGGGAGGCTGAGCGTTTGAAGGGGTGCAACTTTACTCCTTGCAACAAGTAAGTGTGATGAAACTTTGTCTGCAGGAGAAGCGGTGCGCATGAAGAGTACTGCGCAATATGCTTTTTCCGAAGCGTCACAAAATCCATGAAGCTGTACGTCTGTATTTAAAGAAAAGTTTATCCAGCGAGGGATTTTAATTGCATCAATAGCAAATTTTGGCTTGCCCAATTATTGGGGTAAGCCAGCCTGCCGGGTCAAACAAAGCTGAAATAAAGGAAAATACTTGACGCTTCGTTATTGACAATGTTACCGGTGCAACTTTGATGAAATATGAAAAAGTGTCGGTCATTGCGTTCCACTTTATTCCTAAGGTATTTGTTGCACTAAAATCTGGCAGTTTGCGCATGTTTGAATCGAGCAGATCGGGTGTGATCTGTTGCAGCAGTTGGAGGTTGCTGGATGAGACTTTTCGCAGTTTAAAACCTACTATTTAATGCTTTTATAAGCTGATTTTGAGATATTTTCGCTGTCTGTAGATCGTGGGCTCCAGACAGGATGTCATCAACATATTTCTCTTTGCATAATATTGGATATCTATAGGGTGAGCAATTGACGCCAAATGTGACCGTACTTAATTGGAAATTCTGAAGAGAGACATCAGGAGCAGTTCGAAGAACGATATGTTGGTAATCGCGATCATCTTCGTGAACGTATATTTGCCGGTACATTTTCTCTATGTCGCCATTGAACACGTACTGGTAAAAACGCCAATTAACTATTATACCAAGAAGATCATTTTGAAGAGTAGGCCCCGTCTCAAGAATGTCATTTAGAGCTATTCCATTCTGAGATTTTTTTGAGGCATTAAATACTACTCTGACTTTTGTGGTTTTGCTCTGTGGGCAAACAAGCGCATGATGTGGCAAATAATAAGAGAAAAATTTGCCGTTTTGAGATATCTCATTATATGAAGTTTGAGTCATATGTCCTAAATCAATATACTCATTGAGAACTGAATTATATTCAGCATTAATACTTTCTTTTTTACTCAGAGTGCTTTGCATTCTTGAGTATTGTGCGACACCGGCACTCCGAGATGAACCAAGAGATATTGACTTGGGAAAGTCTTTCCGAAGTGGGAGTCGTTCTACATACTTGCCATTGGGTTGGCGAAATGTAGTTGACGTATATAATTCTTCACAATAGTCATCACTATCTGACTCTTCAACTTCCCAAAAGAGACGTAGCTGTGTATTCAGGTCATTATTGGATTCTTCTGATACTATCGTGGAAAATGAACATATATTAGCCGGTAGTGGCCCGCATATTATCCACCCAAATATTGTCCTCTGGGCGAGCAAGGTGCCACCAACTTGAGACTTGCATTCATTTAGAAAGATTTGAATCGATTATAATATCTATTTGAGCCGGCCGATGAAAGTTGGGATTCGAGACTATCAATTTCTTGAATTTCTCTCCTTGAGCATACAAATGAAGGTACAAAATTTGTTAGTTTGTCCAACACGATAGCTTGAACCAAGACGGTTACTGCTCTATCTTTCGTGGTCAACGAGACCTGAGACGATCTTTGGACATACTTTCCGCCCATTCCCGAGATATTAGTTATCTCATGCCGAGTATTTAAAGATAATCGTTTTTGCGCCTTTTGAGCAATGAAAGACCGTTGTGAGCCTTGATCAATCAATGCACGTAATGTATATAATTCGTAATTCTGCCAAACATGTACTAGGGCCGTGTGAAGTACCATCGCTTGATTATTTGAGGCGTAATGCGCATACACTGATGGGGAACTAGAACTATCTGAAGAAATCTCATGAATTGTAGGAGATTCTTAAAAAACTTATGTCATATGTGCTGTTGGTCGAGAGGTCGAAGACTTTTTATTAAAACTACTCCACGGCTTTTGTGTTTCAAAATGCAATAAGGTATGATGTTTTTTTTTGCAGTGTGAGCATGTTGCTGTGCTTTTGCACTCCGTTCTTTTGTGAGCAGACGAGAGGCAATTTACACATATATTCGATTCTTTTACCAATTCGAATCTTGCCTTGGTACTCATGTTTAAAAAAACTGGGCATTGTCGAATAGAATGGTTTTTCCTACAACATTTGCATTCTACATTATTTGCTTTACAAGAGATATGCAAGGATTGGGATTTATTGCGATTTTGAGATGAATTCCCTGGTCGCTTTGAGACTTTCATGGTGTTGACTCTTTCAAGTACTTCTACTCTTCTTAAGAGGAAATCACTCATTTGAGTCCATGTAGGTAGCTCTCGTTTTGCTTCCACCGACAGTTCTCAAAGAGTAAGGGTCTCTTCCGGGACCTTTGTTAAGGTATGGTAAACCAGCAAAGGGCTCCAATCGTCTGTGGGGACATTTTGTGATTTAAGGACAGAGAGACAATCATTTATGGTGGCTGGAATTTTATTTAAGGCGCCACTGGTTTCGACAGTTGTTTGTGGGAGACCAAACAGATTTTTCAATTGAATGTCGACCAACAGTCTTTTGTTTTCATACTGGTCTTTAAGGGCTTGCCATGCTAGTTCGAAACTTTGATCACAGAGACTAAATCGTTTCACAATGGCACCAGCTTTTCCCCGAGTCTTATCTCGTATATATGGTATGTGTATATGGCTGTGAAAACGTCTCTAAACGCCGGCCATTCCTCAAAACTTCCATAAAAAATTTCAGTATCGCAAGTGGGAATCTTGATGAAACTGGCGTTGGGTTCGGAGGTTGTAGTTTTTATCTGCGTTGACGAACCTTCTCGAGATATACCGTGACGAGGGGCCTGAATTTCGAGTAGGTCATCTATTTTCCCTTTCACTTCGAAATATTCCCGTTGAGAGGCACGGAAGTGTTCTGTTGTTAGCTCCTTCAGGTCGAGATGTACTTTGTCGTCCTTCGCCAGCATCACTGCCTTGTACGCATCCGTCAGGCCCTCGTACAGTTTGGCTGCTCTTTTCAATCTTCCTTCTAGTGTACCAGTTCGGCTTTCCTCAGCCAATTCGGATGTCTCCTTGCAAAATTCGTCCTAAAATTTTTGGTTGGTCAATGAACCATAAGAGCTTACAGAGTTAAAAAATTATGCGTTTCTCTTTAAACGATAACTGTGGTTATTATTGATTCCTATCTCTGCAGAATTCACAGAGCTTATAGAAAGAATCGCAGAATTTGAGCAAATCAATAGAGCTTAGAGAATAATTCTAATAATTCTACTTAGAGTGAATCAAGAGAGACAACAACAAAAAACCCCAGTGTATTTTTTTTCCAAAAGGTAAAGGTAAAATGTCGTATTATTCAGTTTTTTTTTTTTTGAATTAATAAATGCAATGTGAGTCAGCAAAGTTAGGAAAAAACAACAAAAAAAATTTTTTTTTTCAATTGGTGCAAACTGTAAAATTGTTATGCACCTGGTTGTAACTAGATTTTGCTAACTTTTTGTATCAGCCCTTAGCTGCTTTTGTTTCATTTGTCTTTTCCTCACACAATGCTTGAGTGTGAGCGAGGTGACTAGAGTAGGTATATGGAATTTTTATGATGAGAGTTAATGTCTGTTCATGACATATGTGTAATATATTTATTTACATATGTACAATATTTAAAATATATTTAATATATTTGTGTAATAAGTGTATTATATATTATATGTGTAGAATTACATATATTTTCTGTGTTGAAAATTATAAGTTTCCGCAGTTAGAAAGACAATTATGTATGTACATATGTATGTATGTCTATATTTTTTCGTTGCAATTTTTGAGCAATATTATTGTGGTGTTGTGGAAATATTACTATTATGTACTATGTTTAACTTAGTACACAACAATTAAATATATTGCACTTACATTATTGCAATGCACTAGATTTTTTTTTTTTTTTGATCGTGCACCGTTGAATTTGCGTGTGGCAATGCATGTGTAAGAAATCAATCGTTTGTGAAAAAAAAATATATATGTTTATGCGCACTTTGTCGAATTAAACAAAAATTATTGAAAAACCTTTATATTGTACTTGCCATAGGACATTTTTTCGTAGCTCCAAACCAATTCAATTTTCTTTGCTGTATTTTTCCTTGTGTTTGTTGCTTGCCGTCCTCGTTGTTGTTTTGCAGTCGACGCTGCTTCCAATTGCTTCTTTTCCAAAATTTCCGTCTTTCAAATTATCCGTGTTACTCCTCACGTAAATGTAATTTTTTGTCTTCTTTTTTTTCACATAAATTACTTATTTATTTTATTTTAAAAATTATATTTAATTAGTCACACCTGTTGCCGCAACACTTCCTTTCACATTTTTTTCTTCTCATGCACGATTGCTAGTGTGCACGTTTTGAGTATTGCAGCTTATAATGCTTAAAATAATTTTAAATGAAAAATAGGCACAAGGTAATAAATAGTGCGCATTTCAAATTTTTATTTTGATATTTTTGTAATAAATAATATATATGTATATTTATGCTTTATATGTTTTCCGCCTGGTAATAAATTGTGGTTACTATGTATAGGCCTGATCAAGTAAGGCTCGAAGGACCATGTTTAAGTGTGCGTATTCTGAAGGTACGAACTTAAGAAATATAAAGTCAGAAAGCAACGACTGTGGCGCTTGCTTTCGATTATAAAATAGTTGCTGCTAGCTCGGAGGGCTCAAGCGAAATTTGTTAATTATGAATAGAATAGAAAATGGATGCCGCGGACTTACATTCGGTTAGATAAATTTTTTCCAAGTGGCTCCTGGTACTTACTTAAAAAACCCAGCTTCGTTTTTGATATTTACAAAATATTTTTACTAACAACTCAGGGTAGGAATACGTTGTCTTTTATAATATATTGAAATGAATTAATTTTTATTTGAAATGCGACGCGGCGCGAACAATGACCTAGGTATCCTTATGGAACCTAAACTTATTTACAATAATAACATTGTTCAATAGTAAATAAAGCAAAAGGTGTTCTTGGCTTTGTTAAGCGTTGGTCTAAGGAATTTAATGACCCTTATACCACTAAACTCCTATATACTTCTCTTGTTCGTCCGATTTTAGAATTTGGCTCTTGCATTTGGAACCCATATTAAGCTATTCACGAGGATCGTATAGAGTCAGTCCAAAAACAGTTTCTTCTGTTTGCTCTTAGGAGTCTCAATTGGGATCCCGATATAAATCTTCCACCCTATCATGACAGAAAATTAATTGATCTACCAACCCTCTTGTCACGCCGTTCTATGCTCTCTGTTGCTTTTCTTCATAAAATTCTAATTGGGGAGATTGATTCTCCTTACTTACTTCAGTCCATATTACTAAATGTATTACACGCTCAATAATTCACTCCGAGCTCTTTGTTCTATGTACAATAAGTTTTCACCTTATTTTTCTTATAACTCTTCTTTACACAATGTAAAAAACTCTGTACTAACAAATCACTATTCAATAAATTTGTAAATTTCATTTAGCAACTTCTATTTTCTTTTTTTTTTGTAATTGCGCCCGCTTGGACAACCTCCCAGGCTGTGAGTATGGGCACAGTCGGTCAAACTGGCGTGCCAAACAAAAATTCCTCCAACGGGTATGAGTGTCCGTACACGCTAAATAATTCACTCCAAGCTCTTTGTTCTATGTACAATAAGTTTTCACCTTATTTTTATTATAACTCTTCTTTACACAATGTGAAAAACTCTGTACTAACAAATCACTATTCAATAAATTTGTAAATTTCATTTAGCAACTTCTATTTTCTTTTTTTTTTGTAATTGCGCCCGCTTGGACAACCTCCCAGGCTGTGAGTAGGTCCGTAACTTCCTTCTTCTAGCTTTAAGTTAGTTTAGTTAGTTTTTTATATTGTATTAGTTAGTTACAGTGTAGTACTTCGTCTACTTGTACTCGTTCACCGCTAGGACCATGAGACGTGACTGTTTCTCAATCTCTAAGAATGCCCTGCTAACTCGCCGTTCGTTGGTGCCGATGATGTCAATATCATCAGCATATGCGGGTAGCATCACTTCCTACTGAAATATGGTGCCAGACAGTGGCATAGGATGTACTCCATCAAGAGATTGAACAAGTCACACGATAAAGCATCGAAACATCTTTCAAAAGGGTTCAGAGAGGTTCTTTTTTACTCTGACGACGCTTTGGGTGTGTGATATCGTCATCATGCAAAGACGAACGATCTTTACTGGGATACCAGGTTCAGATAGGGCATTAAAGAACTTCGTTCTCATCGGCGTGTCAAAAGCGGCATTATAATCGACAAATAGGTGGTGCGTGTCTTTGTTGTACTCACGGGTTTTTCCATGATTTGGCGCAAAGTGGAAATTTGGTCACTGGTCGACCTCTTTGGCCTGAAGCTACACTGATACTGGTCTATCAGTGCGTTTGTGTATGGCTCCAGCCATTTACACAGTAAGCGGGACATAATTTTGTATTTTTTTCAGCTTTCTAATTACTGAGTGACCTCGTTTTAGTCCGGTGGCTCTACAAGAGAGCCATCATCAATTGAAGGTTCTAGGTTTGCTTCTCTATCGGCGGTATTTTTCTCTTCATCGCTCCCAAGTAAGTTAGATAAGTGACTTTTCCATAGTCTCAGTAATTCCTGAGCATCTGTAACCAGACTTCTATTATTGTCTTCCCAGAAAGAAACTCCGGGCTTGAAACCTTCGGTCAGACAATTGACCTTTTGATAAAACTTTCGAGCTTCATTTCTATGACATAACACCTCAACATTCTCAAGCTCACGCCTTTCTTGTTCCTTTTATTTTTGCGTCTGAAAGGGCACTCCGTTTCTCACGATATCGCTCTCAACCTGCTCGCGTTGCTCCCGACTGCAGAGTTCTTTTGTAAACGGCGTGTTTCTCTGCAGTATCTAGGCGACACTCCTCGTCATACCAGGTCTGGTGTAGCCAATGACCTTGGCAGCCGTACCCATGGTGTGTGAGATATGTATCAACTGCTCATTTATATCTTCAGAAGGCGGAGAGGACTCCCGGAACAGTTGGGAGATTCTGGCTGAAAAGGCTTCGGCGATCTGTTGAGATTGCAGCTTTGGGACTTGGAGTCGATGTTAGGACTTCGTACCGTTCGCACATCCAACACGGTCGATGCGTAACATCCATCGAAAACAACATGATCAATTTGGTTGCTTGTATTATGATCGTGACTGCACCAAGTAGCCCTGTGTATGTTTCGGTGTGGAATTCTGATGGTACTGATTACCATGTTCTGACCTGTTCGATAAGTCTCTCTCCATTGCTGGAGGTGGCGTCGTGCAGGCTGAATTTTCTGACTTTCGGGCCATATAGTCATACCTTCCCAAATCGCCATGCGCGATATTTACATCGTGATTGGGGCAGCGCTCCTAGAGACGTTTGAGAAGCTCGTAGAAGGCGTGTGCACAAATCAGGCTATTGTTGAAGTACTTAGCCTTGGTGTGAAACTCAAGACTTCGCAGTTTCCCAGTAACCACGAAACCGCATCCAAATTCGTGCTTCTTCGCATGGCAGCTATAATAGATGTCACAGGATGCATTTTTTGAGCGGCCCTGTCCTATCCATCTCATTTCCTATATTGCGGTGATGTCAGCCTTAAATTTTATTGATTTACGTAGGCATTTGATTTACCTGGCAGCTCCGAACTTTGAGCTGAAGGTTAATTATATAATGATTTATTTGACATAGTTGGTCCAGGCAGTTAGTTAAACGATGTGTACTTATGTAACAAACTATGATGAGGCTTGCTACATACTCTACAATGAGACGATTTACAATGGGAAACCGTCTGTCCTTTTTTAAGACAGTTAATGCAAAGTGGAACACTTTTTGCAAAATCAAAACGGTTAGAAACTTGCATGGCAGAATACGAATTACATGAGGGAATATAATGTTCACAAGACTTGCAGAATAAGCATTTCATATCCAAACTACTCTCGTTATTTTGGTTAGTTTTGACACAAGAAAATGAAGATTTATGCCATTTTTTGTTTGAATCATTTTTCGATTTGTTGAATCGTTTTTCGATAATTTGCCCTCGGGAAGTAGAAGCTTCATCTGCTGATAAATGGTGGTATCTTTTATTTAGAATAGCTTCGCATTCAGACCATTGCGGCAGTTTGCAGTAATCCAACTTCCCATTTAGAACGAGTAATTTTATCTACTTTGGACATGACTAAATGAATGAGCATTGCGTTTGTTATTGTTTTGTCATCTCCAAGTGACTGTAATGAATCATATATAGCTGAAACGGTATCTATCATTGAACGCAGAGATAAAGCAGATGGATTTGACATACTTGGCAAGTAAAAAAGTTTGGATACAGTATCGAAGAAAATAAGGCACTTATTATATTAAACTCTTTAAAGGCTTTGTTGCGTTTTTGGATAATTACTGTCTGATATTTCGCATGCTTTGACAGTTCCAAGAGCTTCGTCTGAAAGACAGGAGGTCAAGTGGTTAAATATCTCAGTGTTTGTAAGCGTACATATATATTTATTCATTTTTGTAAAAAGTTTTTTGTAAAAGGAGTGTTGACTTCCTTGCATCGTGTTGTCAATCCATGGGGTAAAATTCAACACTTATTTCACCTGTTTCCCGGTTACCCGCGTGTTCGCAGTCCTTCAATTAAGAACCGGTTTAACTCTCTTAGACTTTTGCAGCTCAATTGTAATGGTCTGCGTGAGAAAGTGGTCGAGATTGTCGATTATATGGAGCGTCAAGATGTGTTAATTGCAGCAATGCAAGAGACCAAGCTAACAAGCTCATGTAGTCTTGCAACTCTAGGTGCCTTCAATATACTTCAAGTACTTCGTCTACTTGTACTCGTTCACCGCTAGGACCATGAAACGTGACAGTTTCTCAATCTCTAAGAATGCCCTGCTAACTCGCCGTTCGTTGGTGCCGATGATGTCAATATCATCAGCATATGCGGGTAGCATCACTTCCTTCTGAAAGATGGTGCCAGACAGTGGGCAGTGGCATAAGATGTACTCCATCAAGAGGTTGAAAAAGTTACACGATAAAGCATCGAAACATCTTTCAAAAGGGTTCAGAGAGGTTCTTTTTTACTCTGACGACGCTTTGGGTGTGTGATATCGTCATCATGCAAAGACGAACGATCTGTTCTGGGATACCAAGTTCAGATAGGGCATTAAAGAACTTCGTTCTCATCGGCGTGTCAAAAGCGGCATTATAATCGACAAATAGGTGGTGCGTGTCTTTGTTGTACTCACGGGTTTTTTCAATGATTTGGCGCAAAGTGGAAATTTAGTCACTGGTCGACCTCTTTGGCCTGAAGCTACACTGATACTGGTCTATCAGTGCGTTTGTGTATGGCTCCAGCCATTTACACAGTAAGCGGGACATAATTTTGTATTTTTTTCAGCTTTCTAATTACTGAGTGACCTCGTTTTAGTCCGGTGGCTCTATAAGAGAGCCATCATCAATTGAAGGTTCTAGGTTTGCTTCTCTATCGGCGGTATTTTTCTCTTCATCGCTCCCAAGTTAGTTAGAGAAGAGACTTTTCCATAGTCTCAGTAATTCCTGAGCATCTGTAACCAGACTTCTATTATTGTCTTCCCAGAAAGAAACTCCGGGCTTGAAACCTTCGGTCAGACAATTGACCTTTTGATAAAACTTTCGAGCTTCATTTCTATGACATAACACCTCAACATTCTCAAGCTCACGCCTTTCTTGCTCCTTTTATTTTTGCGTCTGAAAGGACACTCCGTTTCTCACGATATCGCTCTCAACCTGCTCGCGTTGCTCCCGACTGCAGAGTTCTTTTGTAAACGGCGTGTTTCTCTGCAGTATCTAGGCGACACTCCTCGTCATACCAAGGGTTCGTCACAGGTCTGGTGTAGCCAATGACCTTGGCAGCCGTACCCATGGTGTGTGAGATATGTATCAACTGCTCATTTATATCTTCAGAAGGCGGAGAGGACTCCCGGAACAGTTGGGAGATTCTGGCTGAAAAGGCTTCGGCGATCTGTTGAGATTGCAGCTTTGGGACTTGGAGTCGATGTTAGGACTTCGTACCGTTCGCACATCCAACACGGTCGATGCGTAACATCCATCGAAAACAACATGACCAGTAACCACGAAACCGCATCCAAATTCGTGCTTCTTCGCATGGCAGCTATAATAGATGTCACAGGATGCATTTTTTGAGCGGCCCTGTCCTATCCATCTCATTTCCTATATTGCGGTGATGTCAGCCTTAAATTTTAATGATTTACGTTGGCATTTGATTTACCTGGCAGCTCCGAACTTTGAGCTGAAGGTTAATTATATAATGATTTATTTGACATAGTTGGTCCAGGCAGTTAGTTAGACGATGTGTACTTATGTAACAAACTATGATGAGGCTTGCTACATACTCTACAATGAGACGATTTACAATGGGAAACCGTCTGTCCTTTTTTAAGACAGTTAATGCAAAGTGGAACACTTTTTGCAAAATCAAAACGGTTAGAAACTTGCATGGCAGAATACGAATTACATGAGGAAATATAATGTTCACAAGACTTGCAGAATAAGCATTTCATATCCAAACTACTCTCGTTATTTTGGTTAGTTTTGACACAAGAAAATGAAGATTTATGCCATTTTTTGTTTGAATCATTTTTCGATTTGTTGAATCGTTTTTCGATAATTTGCCCTCGGGAAGTAGAAGCTTCATCTGCTGATAAATGGTGGTATCTTTTATTTAGAATAGCTTCGCATTCAGACCATTGCGGCAGTTTGCCGTAATCCAACTGTTCTTCCCATTTAGAACGAGTAATTTTATCTACTTTGGACATGACTAAATGAATGAGCATTGCGTTTGTTATTGTTTTGTCATCTCCAAGTGACTGTAATGAATCATATATAGCTGAAACGGTATCTATCATTGAACGCAGAGATAAAGCAGATGGATTTGACATACTTGGCAAGTAAAAAAGTTTGGATACAGTATCGAAGAAAATAAGGCACTTATTATATTAAACTCTTTTCAGGCTTTGTTGCGTTTTTGGATTATTACTGTCTGATATTTAGCATGCTTTGACAGTTCCAAGAGCTTCGTCTGAAAGACAGGAGATCAAGTGGTTAAATATCGCAATGTTTGTAAGCGTTGGGTCACTGTTAACTAAACTCTCGAACAAGCTCATAAAATTTTTATATTCTGCGCGTCTAGAATGAGTTGACTGGAACGACATTGAGGTATCTTGTATACTAGCTTGACGAGTTTTATTTAATATGGACATTAGTTGTGCACGAGTTCAAATACAAACATTTTTATCTCCGTTCTCAGTCCTGCATTAGGATTGATTATGTCTATGTGTCTTTGAATAGCCAATGCCTGGTCAATATACCCATTCACTATATCCAAACTGCCCTGTATCTCAATAGGATTGAACGAAATATTTTTCTCATGTAAAGCAGTATTCTCACAATATCATCGAGGATACAAGTCCTTTGCCTTAAAAGGTCATCAAGACTTTTAGAAGGAGATGATTGCCGTTTTGATTGTTTCGACATTTTTTTTTTTTTAAGAATATGAATTTTTATGTATTGTAAAAGGGTCAGTCCAAAGTCCAACAGGGGGCTCACATGTAGCACAATTTTGGTGCACGTGCCGTAACTGTTGGGTAATTTTGAAAGTGCGACTATAACCTCCTTGGAAAATTACCGATGCGGGCACAGGTGCGGGTGTATTCGGACCCAACACCAGGATCTCTAATGCCATGGGTGCCTGGTCCACGGTTTTTCAATCTGAGGTCCACGAAATCGAGGTCTGCGTCCGACATCTTATGGATAAAAGTCACAAAGGGGCCAATATAACCATACTTTCAGATAGCAAAGCGGCTATTAAAGCATTATTCTCTTGGAACTTCTCCTCGAAACTGGTTCTTCGATATTATGACATCCTCCAAAAACTGGCAAACGGCTGTAAATTCGCTATTTATGGAAAACCTGGCCATAAGGGAATTGAGGGCAACAAAATTGCTGATGAACAAGTTAGGACTGTTTCCGCAACTTCTTTCATAGGACCAAAGCCTTTTTGCGGATTAAGCTGGGCTTAGTCAGAATCTTTCATAGTAAATCGGTTTAAACGCACTGCCTCCCGATACTGGATACAGTATCCTGGTATACGGTAGGCCAAGCTACTAACCCGTCCCATATACCCTAAATCCAACGCATAGCTTAATAGATCTGACCTGAGGTTGCTTTTGGGCTACCGCACCGGCCATCATCCACTGTGATATCACTTAAATAAAGTAGGTCTCTCCTCAGAAACAGAGTGCAGACTTTGTCTTGAGGATGACGAAACTACTTTACATCTGCTATGCGACTGCCCCGCCTTGGCCAGGCTCAGAATTGTACAGATGCATAAACCTTTTATTACATATGATGAGATCAGAAACACCTAGTCTAAGGACATTCTCCGTTTCATTAAAGAGACGCAGAAGATCCTAGATAAATTAACTTAACCATATCCGGGCTAGGGTACAAAAGACAACACCTTATGCCGCAGTGCCCGTTTCCTTTAGGATGGCAATCAAACGTTCTAGCTCTGAAACTGAGTCTTAGGTAGCGTTACGAAGCTAAATGTTTGCTTCGTATGTTTCACGTTGAGCTATATTCATTTAATTAATATATTTTCAACTTTATTTATTTTATTTTTTTAACCTTGGTAACATTCACTTATTTGCATTCGTTCCCTCGCAACAGTTTTGACCAGTTCGGACTTTCCCTTTGCACCCTATGCAGACCATAGTCCCGCCAAATGGTTATGAAATTCCTTCCAGTATTTCCACTGGAAATACTGGAAAGAATTTCAAGTATCAAGGCAAAGTCCAATAGGGTCGATGACTTGTGAACTTCCAACACGACTTTATGTTTTAAGCACGAAAATAAAACCGTTTTTTTATATAAAGCCGATAGCTGTAACTAAGTATTCGAAATGAAGCACAATTACACCGCCAACAGTCCCTGCTCGGGCGCCACGAAAATCCACGAGAGTTTTCGCGGAATTATTGAACAATTTTTATTTAAAAAATTGCAACAAAGCAATATATATTCGACGTGGCAGTAGTAATTGGTTTTTATTTAAAATGCAATTTTAATATTATTAAAAAATTGCAAAACCAACTATGTATGAAATGTATGCGTAGCAAAAATGCGTAAAAATGCGAAACCCGTTTCGTTTCAAAGCTTGATAACAACTCCAATTTATTTCAAAAATAACTAAGCATATATACATATAATTTAAAAATTCGGCTTAACTTTGATCTAAATTGTTGATAACGGTCAGATCAAGAGAAACAATGTTTTACCGTGTACAACTTCGATTGGCGATCGTGCCGACAATTATAATGAGAACTGAATTAGCGTAACAGTTCTGTTAACAGCACATTCATGTCAATGCTGTTAACAACACTTCATTAATTAGCAATTTAACAGATATATGAAGCTCAATTTCAACTGAATTTTATAACATTGTACATGGTTCTTAATGAGCTTCTTCTTAATTCATTTAAAATTCAGTTTTTGGCAAATTCATCAATTTATATAGCAAACAAACTTAAACTTAATTCGACTAAACACTTATTATGTGCGTATAGGAGCAATCATCCCAACCACGACACCCTCATGAGAACATGAAAAAGGTATCCCTCGTAACACCAGGACTAAACTAGCACAGTTAAGATTCGGATGGCGCAATATGCTACAGTCTTATAGGGAGGGGATCGGGATCAGCACCAATGATTGCTGTCCTGAGTGAGGTCAACTGCTATACAACACGACTCAACTGTTCAACTGCCCGTCTCGTCCCACGCAATTGAGTCCTGTAGATCTATGGATACGTCCAATGGAAGTAGCCCGATCCTGGTACTTAACAAATAGGGCTACATTTACGGTGAATCCTGCTCTTATATTTAGAATTACTTTGCACAATACTTTCTACCTCACCACCTCCTTCCATCTGCCACTCCTTCCCCAGCCATTCATTCCCCCTGTCACTTCTTCCCGCTGTCCCTCCTTCCTCATGCCCCCTTACCCTACCACCCATCCCCTACCCATCTTCCCCTGCCCCCTTTCACCCCTTCGCCTAGCACCCTTTACCATGCACCCATTCCCCTGCCCATTACCACGCCTTCTCCCTGGCCGCATCGAACCCATTAACACCTATACAACATTTCATCCCTCTATCTTAAATGGTACCTTGCGCGTCGCTATCATTCGCCCTACCTTCTACCCATCCTTCCCAATGCACCCTTACCGTAGCTCTCCTTCCTCTACTCTTTATCCCCCTGTAACCTTTCCCCTTTTCTTTCGTGTCATTTTGTGCAGCGGTTTTTGAATTTTTGGATTTCTCACCCTGCAACATTTTTATACATTAAGATATATATTTTTTGGCGTTCGAGGAGCTGTTCACAAGCGACAAATAGCCATTCGAAGTCGCGCGGCTTCAACTCGTATGGCACCCAGTTTCCTTGCTTTTGAATCAATTCAATGGCTTTTAGACGTTTGCTGGCTGTCGACTCATCCACTCCCAATGATTCTGTCTACGTTTGAAACAAATGACACAAGCTGCCAAAAAATATTGATTCACATACTAGTGGCTGCCTCTTCTATGAAACGCTCATTATTAACATTATTAATTCAAGGTCCCAATATATATTACTTACTTACTCTACAACCTTCTATCGGTCAAGGCCGCACGTAGGAAAGCGCACCATTCGGTGTAGTTCAGTGCGCGCCGGCGCCAGTCGCTGGCTATCCGGAGCTTCTTCAGGTCATCATAGGCCTGATCGTGCCATCTTAAGCTCGGACGTCCTCTCTGACGCCGTCCACCAATCTAGTTCAGGTTTCCGTCGTAAACATTTAGTGCTGGAGCTTCGGGGTTCATCCGGATGAGGTGACCAGCCCATTGAAATTTAATGCGCTGGACTATGTCAACCTCATCATACAGCTCTTACATGGTTCATACGAGTCCTAAACTCGACGCCAACTCTAAGGGGACCAAAAATCTTACGAAGAATCCTTCTCTCGAACACTGCTAAAGACGCTGTATCCGTTGATGTCAGTGTCCATGCGTATAGGAGCACTCATCCCAACCACGACACCCTCATGAGAACATGAAAAAGGTATCCCTCGTAACACCAGGACTAAACTAGCACAGTTAAGATTCGGATGGCGCAATATGCTACAGTCTTATAGGGAGGGGATCGGGATCAGCACCAATGATTGCTGTCCTGAGTGAGGTCAACTGCTATACAACACGACTCAACTGTTCAACTGTCCGTCTCGTCCCACGCAATTGAGTCCTGTAGATCTATGGATACGTCCAATGGAAGTAGCCCGATCCTGGTACTTAACAAATAGGGCTACATTTACGGTGAATCCTTCTCTTACATTTAGAATTACTTTGCACAATACTTTCTACCTCACCACCTCCTTCCATCTACCACTCCTTCCCCAGCCATTCATTCCCCCTGTCACTTCTTCCCGCTGTCCCTCCTTCCTCATGCCCCCTTACCCTACCACCCATCCCCTACCCATCTTCCCCTGTCCATATTCCCCTGCCCCCTTTCACCCCTTCGCCTAGCACCCTTTACCATGCACCCATTCCCCTGCCCCTTACCACGCCTTCTCCCTGGCCGCATCGAATCCATTAACACCTATACAACATTTCATCCCTCTATCTTAAATGGTACCTTGCGCGTCGCTATCATTCGCCCTACCTTCTACCCATCCTTCCCAATGCACCCTTACCGTAGCTCTCAATCCTCTACTCTTTATCCCCCTGTAACCTTTCCCCTTTTCTTTCGTGTCATTTTGTGCAGCGGGTTTTGAATTTTTGGATTTCTCACCCTGCAACATTTTTATACATTAAGATATATATTTTTTGGCGTTCGAGGAGCTGTTCACAAGCGACAAATAGCCATTCGAAGTCGCGCGGCTTCAACTCGTATGGCACCCAGTTTCCTTGCTTTTGAATCAATTCAATGGCTTTTAGACGTTTGTTGGCTGTCGACTCATCCACTCCCAATGATTCTGTCTACGTTTGAAACAAATGACACAAGCTGCCAAAAAATATTGATTCACATACTAGTGGCTGCCTCTTCTATGAAACGCTCATTATTAACATTATTAATTCAAGGTCCCAATATATATTACTTACTTACTCTACAACCGTCTATCGGTCAAGGCCGCACGTAGGAAAGCGCACCATTCGGTGTAGTTCAGGGCGCGCCGGCGCCAGTCGCTGGCTATCCGGAGCTTCTTCAGGTCATCATAGGCCTGATCGTGCCATCTTAAGCTCGGACGTCCTCTCTGACGCCGTCCACCAATCTAGTTCAGGTATGTATGTATGTATGTATGTATGTATGCATTTAACAGGCTTTTTTGGACATTTATTTAATTATTAGCATCAGCGACTGGAAATAATGATAATAATAATAATTCAATATTTAGTTAAAAAATCATTATGGAATGATTTCTGGGAGAACAAATGGACCTTTATTCAATATTTATATTTATTGAAATAAAAGCAAGTTTTCACGACTGCGATATTATTATTTCGATATTATATTTTCGATCTTATTATTTCGCAAAAATAGTCTGACCGAACAAAGCTTCGATTCGCGAATAGGGTTTTTTTTCTAATTTTACATGAAGTTTAAATCTAACACATTTCATACCTACCCTAATATTTACGAAACACACTCACTTCATACGAAACACACTCACTTCATATGGTTTATGTCCTCGAAAAATTTAAGGCTGACAACACCGCAATACAGGAAATGAGGTGGATAGGACAGGGCTGCTTAAAAAAGGCATCCTGTGACATATATTATAGCTGCCATGCGAAGAAACTAGTAAGAAACTACGAGGACTTGTCACCAGTTTCATACCTGTGGACGAGCAGTGAATGAGGACTAGACGAAGGACTTGGTGTCCACTCGCAGACCATCAGCGAGTCTTGGACGGTCTATGGTATGGAGAATTTCAACTTCAATGTTGTAGAAAACTTCGTCTATCTGGGAACAGAAATTACTAGCGACAACAATGTTAGCCGAGAGATCAGACGGAGATCAGATCGCTGCTACTTTGGGCTCAGCAAGCAAATTAGAAATAGAGCCCTCTCGAACTACGAAAATAAAAATCTATGACACTGATAATCCCGGTCCTCCTATATGGCGCAGAAGCATGGACACTGACATCAACGGATACAGCGTCTTTAGCAGTGTTCGAGAGAAGGATTCTTCGTAAAATTTTTGGTCCCCTTAGAGTTGGCGTCGAGTTTAGGACTCGTATGAACCATGTAAGAGCTGTATGATGAGGTTGACATAGTCCAGCGCATTAAATTCCAATGGGCTGGTCACCTCATCCGGATGAACCCCGAAGCTCCAGCACTAAATGTTTACGACGGAAACCTGAACTAGATTGGTGGACGGCGTCAGAGAGGACATCCGAGCTTAAGATGGCACGATCAGGCCTATGATGACCTGAAGAAGCTCCGGATAGCCAGCGACTGGCGCCGGCGCGCACTGAACTACACCGAATGGTGCGCTTTCCTACGTGCGGCCTTGACCGATAGACGGTTGTAGAGTAAGTAAGTAATATATATTGGGACCTTGAATTAATAATGTTAATAATGAGCGTTTCATAGAAGAGGCAGCCACTAGTATGTGAATCAATATTTTTTGGCAGCTTGTGTCATTTGTTTCAAACGTAGACAGAATCATTTTGAGTGGATGAGTCGACAGCCAGCAAACGTCTAAAAGCCATTGAATTGATTCAAAAGCAAGGAAACTGGGTGCCATACGAGTTGAAGCCGCGCGACTTCGAATGAGTATTTGTCGCTTGTGAACAGCTCCTCGAACGCCAAAAAATATATATCTTAATGTATAATATGTGAGAAATCCAAAAATTCAAAAAGCGCTGCACAAAATGACACCAAAGAAAAGGGGAAAGGTTACAGGGGGAAAAAGGGTAGAGGAATGAGAGCTACGGTAAGGGTGCATTGGGAAGGATGGGTAGAAGGTAGGGCGAATGGTAGCGACGCGCAAGGTACCATTTAAGATAGAGGGATGAAATGTTGTATACGTGTTAATGGGTTCGATGCGGCCAGGGAGAAGGGGTGGTAAGGGGCAGGGGAATGGGTGCATGGTAAAGGGTGCTAGGCGAAGGGGTGAAAGGGGGCAGGGGAATATGGGCAGGGGAAGATGGGTAGGGGATGGGTGGTAGGGTAAGGGGGCATGAGGTAGGAGGGACAGCGGGAAGAAGTGACAGGGGGAATGAGTGGCTGGGAAAGGAGTGGTAGATGGAAGGAGGTGGTGAGGTAGAAAGTACTGTGCAAAGTAATTCTAAATGTAAGAGAAAGATTCACCGAAAATGTAGCCCTATTTGTTAAGTACCAGGATCGGGCTACTTCCATTGGACGTATACATAGATCTACAGGACTCAATTGCGTTGGTAGTTGACCTCACTCAGGACAGCAATCATTGGTGCTGATCTCGATCCCCTCCCTATAAGACTGTAGCATATTGCGCCATCCGAATCTTAACTGTGCTAGTTTAGTCCTGGTGTTACGAGGGATACCTTTTTCATGTTCTCATGAGGGTGTCGTGGTTGGGATGATTGCTCCTATACGCACATAATAAGTGTTTAGTCGAATTAAGTTTAAGTTTGTTTGCTATATAAATTGATGAACTTGCCAAAAACTGAATTTTAAATGAATTAAGAAGAAGCTCATTAAGAACCATGTACAATGTTATAAAATTCAGTTGAAATTGAGCTTCATATATCTGTTAAATTGCTAATTAATGAAGTGTTGTTAACAGCATTGACATGAATGTGCTGTTAACAGAACTGTTACGCTAATTCAGTTCTCATTATAATTGTCGGCACGATCGCCAACCGAAGTTGTACACGGTAAAACATTGTTTCTCTTGATCTCACCGTTATCAACAATTTAGATCAAAGTTAAGCCGAATTTGTAAATTATATGTATATATGCTTAGTTATTTTTGAAATAAATTAGAGTTGTTATCAAGCTTTGAAACGAAACGGGTTTCGCATTTTTACGCATTTTTGCTACGCATACATTTCATACATAGTTGTTTTTGCAATTTTTTAATAATATTAAAATTGCATTTTAAATAAGAACCAATTACTACTGCCACGTCGAATATATATTGCTTTGTTGCAATTTATTAAATAAAAATTATTCAATAATTCCGCGAAAACTCTCGTGGATTTTCGTGGCGCCCGAGCAGGGACTGTTGGCGGTGTAATTGTGCTTCATTTCGAATACTTAGTTACAGCTATCGGCTTTATATAAAAAAACGGTTTTATTTTCGTGCTTAAAACATAAAGTTGTGTTGGAAGTTCACAAGTCATCGACCCTATTGGACTTTGCCTTGATACTTGAAATTCTTTCCAGTATTTCCAGTGGAAATGCTGGAAGGAATTTCATAACCATTTGGCGGGAATATGGTCTGCATAGGGTGCAAAAGGAAAGTCCGAACTGGTCAAAACTGTTGCGAGGGAACGAGTGCAAATAAGTGAATGTTACCAAGGTTAAAAAAATAAAATAAATAAAGTTGAAAATATATTAATTAAATGAATATAGCTCAACGTGAAACATACGAAGCAAACATTTAGCTTCGTAACGCTACCTAAGACTCAGTTTCAGAGCTAGAACGTTTGATTGCCATCCTAAAGGAAACGGGCACTGCGGCATAAGGTGTTGTCTTTTGTACCCTAGCCCGGATATGGTTAAGTTAATTTATCTAGGATCTTCTGCGTCTCTTTAATGACGAATGTCCTTAGACGAGGTGTTTCTGATCTCATCATATGTAATAAAAGGTTTATGCATCTGTACAATTCTGAGCCTGGCCAAGGCCGGGCAGTCGCATAGCAGATGTAAAGTAGTTTCGTCATCCTCAAGACAAAGTCTGCTCTCTGTTTCTGAGGAGAGACCTAGTTTATTTAAGTGATATCACAGTGGATGATGGCCGGTGAGGTAGCCCAAAAGCAACCTCAGGTCAGATCTATTAAGCTATGCGTTGGTTTTAGGGTATATGGGACGGGTTAGTAGCTTGGCCTACCGTAGACCAGGATACTGTATCCAGTATCGGGAGGCAGTGCGTTTAAACCGATTTACTATGAAAGATTCTGACTTAGCCCAGCTTAATCCGCAAAAAGGCTTTGGTCCTATGAAAGAAGTTGCGGAAACAGTCCTAACTTGTTCATCAGCAATTTCGTTGCCCTCAAATTCCCTTATGGCCAGATTCCCAATAAATAGCGAATTTACAGCCGTTTGCCAGTTTTTTGAGGATGTCATATCGAAGGACCAGTTTCGAGGAGAAGTTCCAAGAGAATAATGCTTTAATAGCCGCTTTGCTATCTGAAAGTATGGTTATATTGGCCCCTTTGTGACTTTTATCCAAAAGATGTCGGACGCAGACCTCGATTTCGTGGACCTCAGATTGAAAAACCGTGGACCAGGCACCCATGGCATTAGAGTTCCTGGTGTTGGGTCCGAAGACACCCGCACCTGTGCCCGCATCGGTAATTTTCCAAGGGCCACCACTCTGGAGGTTATAGTCGCACTTTCCAAATTACCCAACAGTTACGGCACGTGCACCAAAATTGTGCTATATGTGAGCCCCCTGTTGAGCTTTGGACTGACCCTTTTACAATACATAAAAATTCATATACTTAAAAAAAAAAAAAATGTCGAATCAATCAAAACGGCAATCATCTCCTTCTAAAAGTCTTAAACACCTTTTAAGGCAAAGGACTTGTATCCTCGATAATATTGTGAGAATACTGTTTTACATGAGAAAACTATTTCGTTTAATCCTATTGAGTTACAGTAATCTTCGTCTCCTGTCTTTCAGGCGAAGCTCTTGGAACTGTCAGGCAGTAATTATCCAAAAGCGCTACAAAGGAAAAACGTTTGCTTCGCTTGAACCGGAGCTATAATACCATTTCCACGAAATTTTAAATCGTATTATAAAACATAAACGTGGGGGAAGGGGGTTTAAATAGGGGCTAGCATCAAGCGAGCATCTATAAGATGCCACCATAACGAATTTTAAGTTGATATTGACGTTTTTACATTAAATGGAGCTGTAGGTTTGTATGAGACTGCCTAAAAAAGTGGGCGGGAAACGCCCATTTGTATATGTATATGAAGCGGTTGTCCACTAAAATCCATCAAATCAATTTCAAGCTTATATTGATAATAAAAAACACATAAATGGTCGGTGGGTTTGTATGGTGGTTACCCCAAAAAGTGGGCGGGACACGCCTAGTAGTCTATATATGTTAAGCGGCTGTCCATTAAAAGCACCACATCACATTTCAACCTACTATTGACTTTAATAAAGAAGTTTTTCATACAAAAACACAAAATTGGGCAGTGGGTTTGTATGGGAACTAGCCCAAACAATGGGTCCCACCCATTAATGTATATGTGTAGCGTTTTCCTCTAGAACAATAAAAAAGTTTTTCCTACAAAAAGTCAAAAGTTGGCGGTGGGTTTCCATGGGGCAATAAAAAGAAATGTATGTGCCAATTTTCAACTGGATAGCATAAAAATTGGTCCATTAGCTGATCAAGTTGGAGTCAACGATGCCTCCTTTAATGCGTTACAAACTGTCAGACGAAATGATTATACCATTTCACACTATCTGGGGTATCACAGAAATCTCTTTCGCCCCAATTCCGACCTAAATCAATTTCATAGGTGTCACAGAAATCTCTTTTAGACCGTTTGAAATCACCAGCCTTTTGCTAGGCGAAATTGTTAATTGCATATGTAAACTCATCATATCATAAGGTAAAACCTTGATTATGTGCAAGTTGAATGCATTTTCGTCGTAACTGTGTCTTAGGATTTAAACATTTAGCACATTTCTTTATTTAATTTAAATTTATAAAAATGTGTATTTATTTACTGAAAACCGACTAACGGCCGTTCTCATGACTTATAAAAACTTTAGAGAATACGAATTGCCAAGATATGCTATTGGCGGATTAATATTGAGTAGTGCATCTCATGACTTCACAATTGTAATAAATCCATTTCGAGTAGCCCTGAAGTATACGATTTTTCTTCTGTTATCTTTAAAAAATCGGTCACTTTTTTGTCTGTTATTTTTGAAATTCGATTTTGGTCTTATTTATCAGTCAGCTGCAAAATGCTGAAAAGGGTGACAGTCCATTCATTTGCACAAATGAATGGAATATGCAATAGTTTTGACCAGTTCGGACTTTCCCTTTGCACCCTATGCAGACCATAATCCCGCCAAATGGTTATGATATTCATAACCATTTGGCGGGATTATGGTCTGCATAGGGTGCAGAAAATAGACAAAGCAAAAATTCTACAGTTGCGAGAGGTTGAAATATAGTTTCATCAAAAAGTGAAACGAAAATCAACCGGAAAACAAACAGCAAAAATACCATATTAAAATAATAATATATTCGAAAGATGAGACAATTCTGGCCTCAAAAATTACAAAGTACCAAAAGTTCGGCAGAAATTGTGTATTTATCTATATTTTTATGGTGTTTTGGATCATTTCTTCATTCGGTCACTCTTTGCACAAAAAATGTACTAGTGTACAATAAAACTAGAAAAAAGACCAATAATAAACAATGCAAAGACAATTGCTTTGGCCTGTCATGCTCAAATGGTGAATATACTGAATGCACGCATTTTTAAAGTGGTTTCCTCCATTGATTCTGTATATTTTAATAAAAACATAAACAAAAGTCAAGTGTGACCTATACGAGTCGATGTGAACAAAACGCTACACATATACATTAATGGGTGGGACCCATTGTTTGGGCTAGTTCCCATACAAACCTACTGCCCAATTTTGTGTTTTTTTATGAAAAACTTCTTTATTAAAGTCAATAGTAGGTTGAAATGTGATGTGGTGCTTTTTATGGACAGCCGCTTAACATATATAGACTACTAGGCGTGTCCCGCCCACTTTTTGGGGTAACCACCATACAAACCCACCGACCATTTATGTGTTTTTTATTATCAATATAAGCTTGAAAAAAATTTGATGGATTTTAGTGGACAACCGCTTCATATACATATACAAATGGGCGTTTCCCGCCCACTTTTTGAGGTAGTCTCATACAAACCTACAGCTCCCTTTTATGCAAAAACGTCAATATCAACTTAAAATTCGTTTTGGTGGCATCTTGTAGATGCTGGCTTGATGCTAGCCCCTATTTAAACCCCCTTCCCCCACGTTTATGTTGTATAATACGATTTAAAATTTCGTGGAAATGGTATTATAGCTCCGGTTCAACCGAAGCTAACGTTTTTTCTTGTTTTTTTTTTTTGTTATTGATATATAATAAATTTACTTGGCCATGTTGGCTTTTTCCAAAACATCGATCACTTGAAGATATTTATTTTTGTTATGTGAACGACAGGTGTCAACGACAGTCAAGCTGAATAGAGACCAAGTTTGGATGGTGGTTATCTTCAGGCATTGTCTCCTATATCCTATTAATAAATACATCAAAACCAACATTAAAAAAAACTATTTCAAGAAGTTTTCCATAGCTGTTGCGAACATTGTTACACTGTTGCATGGACAATTCAAAAAGACAGTCCATAAAGTCATTCTTTACAGCTGGAATCAGCATAGAGGTATAAATTATATATGACCATTTCATGTAAAAGGGTGGCGATGTATGATATCGCAGCGGCATGCTGACAGTAAATCCTCATTTCCGGAGAAGAAGGAATGTATGAACAAGTAATGTATATGTTGAAACCACGAAACGAAGTTTTAACACATATAAATTCAATGTCCTGGTAGATAATACTAATTTCCTCAGTCAACAGAAACGATTTGACTTGATTGGATCTTTTCTAAAAGAAATTAAATTATCATTAAATAACTAAGTATTGAATATGTGTGGTTAAAGCCAAGCTTCAGTAAAGACAATGATATCAGCAATAAAAGAAAAATTATTTAGTTACACATTTCTAAGCTTAGTTCTTAACCCATTCCTATTTAAAAATTATATAGGGAAAAAGTGGAACTTGGGTTTTTGGCATACAAGTTGAAACAGAGATAAATTCAACTGTATTTGGGCACGTTTGTTTTTTAGACGTAATCATACATAACAATACCAACAGGACAAAAATTGGGAGTTAGAATGATGTCGAAAATGGACACAGGAACGATTACCTTAAAAGAGGAAATAGAACGCGAGTAGGAGAAGTTAAATTTATAAACCGATATTTTATTGGAACATTTAAGACAAAAATTTATATAAGATTTTATAGTATCTTCATTCATTTCAGAAGAAAGACGAGCAATAAACACATGTTTGCGCGGGACAATAACGGTATATTTGTCGGATATTTGATTTGTCAGAAGTTTGGTTTTGTGTAGATGATTGGACAGCAGAAACCCTAGTTACAGCTTCTACAACAGAATCAGTTGCCAAGGAACAATTATGTGACACAACAATGCACTTTTCAACCACTACCAGAGGTTGGTGGAAGCACTAGTTGATGCTTCAAAGTTGAAATCATGCGATGCTTTATTAGTCTCAATTTCCATTGGCTCAAAGATTGACTTCTCTAAACTAAAGAGGGAGGAGCAGAAACCGTAGAATCGTCTGTTTTTTCATTGAGCGATGATAAAAAAGGGACTATAATTGCAACTTTCGGAGTTACAGGTGCATCGTGTGAAATCGCTACGGGCGAATGCTTTGAGTTAGGAGAATTCCTTTTCTTACATTTACGAGATGCATTTAGACATTTAAAATCATTGAATCTTTTTTCAAGGTGCTGAAATTTGTCATTCATGATTTTGAAACAACGATCAAGTTCAAAGAAGGCAGGCCTAGTCTGATTCATAAACATGATAATCACAGTCTCTGTCGCTCTACAGTGGAAACAAGTCCGTCATAGACGTTTCCGTTCATTAATGGCGTCAAGAACACGCCACTAAAACCAGCACAATACAAGTACGAAACATTATTGTATAACCAACAAGCAAGTTATATCTCAAAACAAACCGTGTTTTTATGTTGGCAGCGTTTATTAATAGGATATAGGAGACAATGCCTGAAGATAACCACCATCCAACCTTGGTCTTTATTCAGCTTGACTGTCGTTGACAGCTGTCGTTCACATAACAAAAATAAATATCTTCAAGTGATCGATGTTTTGGAAAATTGACTATGGCAAGTTAAATCAATTATTTTTCAATACCGATTGGTCTGCTCTCGAGCGATCTACAGATATTGAATTGGCAACGAATATTTTTTTTTCACCATTCTCAATTATTTTGACAGTTGCATTCTTTACAGTACTCTCCCTATTTCTGGAAAAAGACGGCCTTGGTTTTCACGTTACAGATTAAAAAAATCGTTTTTCATTTTCGTAAATACGACACGTAGTACTTCAGCGCATCCTTCGCAATTCCTTGATGATACATTGTGTGCCAATTTTTTCGAAAGTATGTACTCTAGTAGCTTTGTTAATCCTAATTTTTCATATCGTTACTTCATCACATCCTATGACTATATCTTCTAATGCTATCTTCATGCAAAATATATTAACATGTCTTTTATCAATTAAATTCTCTTTTCTACCTGCCCCTGATTATTTTCCCAGTTACATACTAAAACAATTGTAAAAATCTGTGTGTAGCTGGAATGCTTACAACATAGGATTCTGGTAGCAGCGGGATTGGCACACCGTATAATTATTAATTCGCTTAAATAAAAAAGCAAAGTTTCGTTGTATATTATATGACAATTTTTTCGCTTGATTACCGAGAGCAAATAAAACGATGCTGACGGATGGGAGGTAGATTTGAGAGTAGGAAGCCGACGAAGCAGTCTTGAGAAATTATTAAGGGAAGCGGGACTGAACACGGACCGGTTCAGGGATGGTTAACAGTTTTAAACTTAAGATATGTTACAATTCAAATGCAAATTCATTGTTATTAAAATCATTAATTCAATTTATGTCTCCCAAACATCTTGGCGCAGGAATAAAATAGAATAAAATAAAAAATGAATCTATATAAATAAAAAACAAATGTTGCTAACGCTTCTTGTCGTCAACAACAATGTTCTAGTTCCAATTGTTTTCCATTATCAATTCTTTTCAATCTATCCACAAATTTATGTTAATTTCCATATCTTTGTCTAAGTCTTATATATCGAATTAAAGAGGTATTGCTAAGCTGAGTGATATTCCAAAGCTCTTTCAAAAAATCATTTGTGACCAATTGAAACTGTCTGCTGTCAGTCCTTTCTAACATGGTTTTATTAACACAGTTATTTGCAAACTGATTTAAACTCACTACATACATGGTGTCGTCCATATTTTCTTAATCTAAATTTCTCAAAATGCAAGTGTATAACATTTCATCACAGAAAACCATTTATCTCGGTAGAGAGTTTTGATTTAATGACCTAGGTATCCTTATGGAACCTAAACTTATTTATAATAATCATTTGTTCAATAGTAAATAAGGTAAAAGGTGTTTTTGGCTTTGTTAAGCGTTGTTCTAAGGAATTTACTTAACTCCTCTATACTTCTCTTGCTCGTCTCTTTAATATTTAGCTCCTGGTTTTGGAAACCACACTATGCTCTTCAAGAGGATCGTATTAAGGCAGTTCAAAAGCAGTTTTTTCTCTTTGCTCTTAGGAGTCTTCATTGGGACCTCGGAATAAACGTTCCACCCTATCATGACATGCTGAAATTAATTGATCTCCCAACCCATTTATCACGCCGTTCTATGCTCTCTGTTGCTTTTCTTCATAAAATTCTTATTGGGGAAATTTATTTTCCTTACTTACTTCAGTCAATATTACTAAATGTCCCCATTCGGCCAACTCGTCACTTCATGCCAATAAAGTTGCCTTTTTGTACGACAAATTACGCGCTCAATAATTCAATCCATCAACAACTCTTCCTAACACTATGCAAAAAACTCTGTACTGACAAATCACTATTCAATAAATTTTTAAATTTCACATATGAATTTTAGCCGGCTCGAGGTCATTTTACATTTGGAAATAATTTATATATATATATATATATATATATATATATATATATATATATATATATATATATATATATATATATATATATATATATATATATATATATATATATATATATATATATATATATATATATATATATATATATATATATATATATATATATATATATATATATATATATATATATATATATATATATTTCCGCAATGCGAAAGAAGGAATAAGGAACAAATGAACATTTGATCGAAGCTGATCCAGAATAAAGCCGTTTCTGGGTATGGGGTACGCGTCTGTCTCAGAGTGCTCATTTAGTTGACGAAAATCTATACAGAGCCGCCACTGTCCATTATTCTTACGTACCAGCACGATGGGGGAGCTGTACGGGCTATGTGATGGCTCAATACAGCCTTTCGTAATTAGCTCATCAATCTCCTCATCGATGAGCGCTTGCATAGCTGTGGTGCGGGGAAAGTAACGCTGTTTTAAGGGCTTGTCTTGTTTCATCCGGATACGATGGGTCGTAATATTACTAGTTCCGGTAAGACTTTCGAATAAGGCCAGTTAAAGTTCTAAGAACTGCCGCGCTTCTTCGTCCATCTCATCGTTCTTCGTGGTTTCTGGCTCCATCATTGTTTTTGGGATGCATAAGTCGGTATTCTGAAGGTGGTACCTCTCCGGCGATCATTTTGTCAGATCCGACTTAACCCGCGATGTCTTGCCTCCCTTTGGTTCTATATCAACCTGAAAAGCGCTATGATGTGCCCCCTCAGATGGCTATTTATGTGCTGTGTTAGCTTCGACCATCTCCAGGACGTTGAATTGGGTGTGCTCCTTTAACGTTATTGAATGCCCTCCGCATTCAAATCTTGCCACACTCCTAGCCAAAAAATCCATCCCTAGGAGAAATTCATGTGCGACTTCTAGCATCACCAGGAAGTGTGCCTCGCTCGTCTGGTTGCCTAGGGTGACTCCAATGCGCAATGCTCGACCAACGTCTCGCATCGTCCCATCCACCAATCTAAACACTAGGTCTTCGTTTATTTCATTTGATCTCCCTTTGAGCTTCTCTGCCACACGATGATTGACAAAACTCCTGGACACTCCCGTGTCAATCATAGCCGTCATCAACTGTCCGCAGAGATTCACCCCTGCAGTTAGCCGACGACCATCACTTGACAAAGTTGTTAATGTTTTCAAGGACCTTCGCCTTCTGTGCCGCTATTGCCTCGTAGTTCCATCGTGTCCGACTCGTTACCCGTCCACCTTTCGCAGCAGTTAACATTCCTCGTCTTCCACAGAGCCAACAAAACAGAACGGGGGGTTTCTGCACCCACGAGAAAAGTGACCTATCTCACCACATCGTCGACAGGCATCGCGTGTATTTTCGGGTGCGTCAATATTGGCGACCGTCTCTCGATAAGGCCTGGGCCCAGATCTCGCTGTTTTACCGTGCTGTAATACCTCCAGATCGCACCCCATTTCACTTAACTCGGGTAGCGTCGTGAAATCACGTTTTTTTACGTAAAGCTGGACGTCGATACGGGTATTACAATAGATCCGATGCAACCTTTTTTCCTCCAGGATATCTGCATGTCGCATCATATTCTGAATCTTTAGAATATAAACTTTGAAGGGCACGCCGACTCTTTGGGTGCGTTGGCGGATCCTATCCTCTAATTCTTCAAAGAAGCGAGGGGGCAGGAACAACGACATGAACTCCTTTCTAAACACAGACCAATTTCGCCACTCCGCAGCGTTGTTGCGCCACCATATAAGCGCCGCACCTCGGCGACCACCAGTTGTTCGACCCTTTTAATATATTCAAGGGGGTCTGTAGAACCGTCAAAATAAAGAGCCGATTTCCTCACCTGATCCAAGACTTCGGTCACCGCTTTAACCGACGACACGCCTTGTCTAGCGGGTGACACCGATCTGGAGGGGCCGGGTAATGCAGCTCGCTTTGTCGACCGTTCGGGATTCAACGCGAATGCAGTGGATCACCCTGTTGAGTTGAGTGTCACTTTAGGTGTGACCAACGGCGGTGCCAGCTCCTCCTTGCCTCGGGTGACGACCCGAATCATCTTTGTGGCAGCATCTATTGTACCTTCAGACACCACCAACGTTTGGTAGGTACGTCTAAGATCGTCCAGCCGTTCTTCGACTTCTTCCGAAGTCATAAAACGTTTTCGCAGGTCCTCCGGACCTCCTTCTGCTTCCCCCAGGAACTCCTCGGCATTCTCGTGAAGCTCCAATTTACTCAGCTCAGCTCAACTTCACTGTTGCTTAACGCTGACTTCGTATCTTGCTACAAAATATTTCCCTCACGCTGATTGTATCGGTCCTGCTGAACAATGTCATTATTCTGACTCTTGACTTTACTGCTGTCGATGCTACTGCTGCTGCTGAACGATGTTCTTGTTAGAATGTTGTTGTTGCTGATGCTACCAATTTTATTAAATATGGCCAGACTAATTTGTTTATCACGTTTATTTTCTTCGTGTTGCTGGTGCTGGTGCTGGTGCTAATTTCATGTAAAAAGATAATTAGTCGAGCGTGCCGTTTTATTAATTTCAATTTATAGAAATAAGCCAAATTTTTTTTTTGAATATGTGAATATTTTTTTTCTTCTTATATATGCGTTTAAGCGTAGGTTTTTTAGGCCTATTTACATCCTAATGGATGTCCTGGAAGCCAGGGTCCCTGCTAGGGCGCCACTGTAACAAGGTCACAGGCTGGGGTATCCTCGTCGGATGCACAGGCGTTCGTCACAGAATAACTTTTTATTTTTCAGCGACCACTGGCGTTGTTATATTCCATAAATGATTTTTAAACGCATATTTGTGTTCAATATAATGTACATATTTATTCAAGTATTGGACTTATTTTTCTTTAGTATTTTTATTATTATTGTTTTTTCTATTAAAAGTACATATTAAGATTCACTAAATTTCTTATAGTTTCTCCTCTTATGGTGGTTCACTGCGAGGGCGTGGGTCGTAAAACTAAAACTCGCGATGAGGACATTATTCCTTTTACTTTTTTCTTCACTAAAACTTTCGATTTTTTTTTTTCTAATTTGCGGAGCTAAACGTTGTGTACTTGTTGACCATCGGAACTGAACTCCCCAATCATTTCTTTCTTTTTTATTTTCCTCTAGGTTTCTTCAATTTTATTGACCGGTAAATATATTACCGGTTGAGCATCCGAATTCCTGCCGAATGTCTACGTCGGCTGTGTACAACTTTCCGAAGATTGCTACCCTCTCTTCCAGAGCAGCAGCGTCGCAGCACGCTAACGGTGTCCACGTTTCGCAGGGCGTGAGAGAATATAATGGGGTACCTGTGTCAAGTGACCATAACATTCCTGTTCTACTCATGTGTATCTTAATTTTACTTAGACCCTTGGCCGATGAGTCGAACCCGTCCGGCGTCTGAGTCTACGACACTGACATATGAACTAGAAATAAACACCGGTAGGAATGAGTTGAAACCCGCTTCCTGGTGACAATGGACCTTTGGCCGATGGGTCAAACCCGTTCGGCGTCGGAATCTATGAAACTACCAAAATATTCTTAAAACCAACGCCGGTAAGAATGAGGTATACCCGTTTTCTGGCATCTAGAGACCATTGACCGATGAGTCAAACCCGTTCGGCCTCTGAATCTATGAAACTACTGCCCCGTTACTTTTAGGTCTCCCTGCTATACCTCATTGGTTACGACCAGCATACACCTCATCCTTTTATTGTTTTATTGTTATTATTATTTCTATTATCCCACTCGCACTGTCCACACTTTAAATTCCCTGTCGCCTTCTTACAATTAAAGGCACAGAAATCACAAATAAAATATATATTTGCACAAGTTTTCCTGTGCGTCAATAGTTTATTTTTTTACATAAAAGCAACAACACAATCACAACAACAATCACAACACGAACGATGCGCGCTCACCTGCTACCACCTTTCTGTCAGAATATTATCTTTCGAATGGAACTTCTTCGAACGGCGGGAGGCTGCGCTCTTTGCGGTTGCGTGGATCGTGTTTTCTTAACTACGTTGTTCTGCTCGTCTGTTGTGGATCGTGTTCGAATAGCTTCATTGTAACTTATACCGTAACTTATACCGCATCGCGTCGGTATGCGTGGCTTACAGCTTTACCTTTTCATTACTGTGTGGCTGCACCGTGGTTCGAAAGCTCGGAAAAATATATTTCCCTTTTTTTTTAAATATGCCAGTACGGCTTGAACCCCATTATAACCAATATGTTGTGCGGGGGTTTGAAATCGTCGTCACACTCCCCCCTCCTTTCGGGACAGCGGGTCTTCCAACAGTAGTACATCGTCCGGCTGGTCTTCCTGCTCCTCGTATAAGGGTTTCAGTTCACCAAAGTACACGCAGCGAATTTTTTTCTGCGAGTCTTTTTTTACGCGAACTATTACTGGTGACAAAAAAAACACATTATTCGGTAAGGTCCATCGAACTTTGGTGCCAGTTTGGCTGCATAGTGTTCCACCGCATTCGCCAAATGATGTTGTCGAACCCATACTAAATAGCCCACCCTAGGCCTCCATGCTCGTTTACGCAGGTAATAGTGCCTCGCCTGTTGCTCTGCGGCTTAACCGGGTAGTCGCGGCTCGCGTCCCATGGTCAACGCTGGGCTGTACCCTGTAGATTCCGATGTACTACTGTTGATGGCCAGCGTAAGTTCTGGAATCAACTCATCCGTCAGTTGGTGCCTCACGCCCATCTTTTACAGAAAACCGGTAAATTTCCGGCTGGTGAATTGAACACCATTGTCCGAAATAAGCATCTTTAGGGTACCACCGCGGGCTAAAATTCGTTCCCGAAATCCTTTTATGACAGCCTTTGATGTCGTCTTCCTCTCAGCTACCATCTCGACCCATTTTGTGAAGCGGTCGGTTCCTTGCTTTGTGCGAGGTAGCGGTGTGTGAAATTACATATTTGTCTCTTTGAAGCTCTATTGAGACAAAGCCTTTGTATTTGATGACTTCTTCTCCTATGCCTTGAATATATATTGTATTTTCTATTTGAATCTCGCTGTTTTACCGTGCTGTAATACCTCCAGATCGCACCCCATTTCACTTAACTCGGGTAGCGTCGTGACATCACGTTTTTTTACGTAAAGCTGGACGTCGATACGGGTATTACAATAGATCCGATGCAACCTTTTTTCCTCCAGGATATCTGCATGTCGCATCATATTCTGAATCTTTAGAATATAAACTTTGAAGGGCACGCCGACTCTTTGGGTGCGTTGGCGGATCCTATCCTCTAATTCTTCAAAGAAGCGAGGGGGCAGGAACAACGACATGAACTCCTTTCTAAACACAGACCAATTTCGCCACTCCGCAGCGTTGTTGCGCCACCATATAAGCGCCGCACCTCGGCGACCACCAGTTGTTCGACCCTTTTAATATATTCAAGGGGGTCTGTAGAACCGTCAAAATAAAGAGCCGATTTCCTCACCTGATCCAAGACTTCGGTCACCGCTTTAACCGACGACACGCCTTGTCTAGCGGGTGACACCGATCTGGAGGGGCCGGGTAATGCAGCTCGCTTTGTCGACCGTTCGGGATTCAACGCGAATGCAGTGGATCACCCTGTTGAGTTGAGTGTCACTTTAGGTGTGACCAACGGCGGTGTCAGCTCCTCCTTGCCTCGGGTGACGACCCGAATCATCTTTGTGGCAGCATCTATTGTACCTTCAGACACCACCAACGTTTGGTAGGTACGTCTAAGATCGTCCAGCCGTTCTTCGACTTCTTCCGAAGTCATAAAACGTTTTCGCAGGTCCTCCGGACCTCCTTCTGCTTCCCCCAGGAACTCCTCGGCATTCTCGTGAAGCTCCAATTTACTCAGCTCGCTGATTGTATCGGTCCTGCTGAACAATGTCATTATTCTGACTCTTGACTTTACTGCTGTCGATGCTACTGCTGCTGCTGAACGATGTTCTTGTTAGAATGTTGTTGTTGCTGATGCTACCAATTTTATTAAATATGGCCAGACTAATTTGTTTATCACGTTTATTTTCTTCGTGTTGCTGGTGCTGGTGCTGGTGCTAATTTCATGTAAAAAGATAATTAGTCGAGCGTGCCGTTTTATTAATTTCAATTTATAGAAATAAGCCAAATTTTTTTTTTGAATATGTGAATATTTTTCTTCTTCTTATATATGCGTTTAAGCGTAGGTTTTTTAGGCCTATTTACATCCTAATGGATGTCCTGGAAGCCAGGGTCCCTGCTCGGGCGCCACTGTAACAAGGTCACAGGCTGGGGTATCCTCGTCGGATGCACAGGCGTTCGTCACAGAATAACTTTTTATTTTTCAGCGACCACTGGCGTTGTTATATTCCATAAATGATTTTTAAACGCATATTTGTGTTCAATATAATGTACATATTTATTCAAGTATTGGACTTATTTTTCTTTAGTATTTTTATTATTATTGTTTTTTCTATTAAAAGTACATATTAAGATTCACTAAATTTCTTATAGTTTCTCCTCTTATGGTGGTTCACTGCGAGGGCGTGGGTCGTAAAACTAAAACTCGCGATGAGGACATTATTCCTTTTACTTTTTTCTTCACTAAAACTTTCGATTTTTTTTTTCTAATTTGCGGAGCTAAACGTTGTGTACTTGTTGACCATCGGAACTGAACTCCCCAATCATTTCTTTCTTTTTTATTTTCCTCTAGGTTTCTTCAATTTTATTGACCGGTAAATATATTACCGGTTGAGCATCCGAATTCCTGCCGAATGTCTACGTCGGCTGTGTACAACTTTCCGAAGATTGCTACCCTCTCTTCCAGAGCAGCAGCGTCGCAGCACGCTAACGGTGTCCACGTTGCGCAGGGCGTGAGAGAATATAATGGGGTACCTGTGTCAAGTGACCATAACCTTCCTGTTCTACTCATGTGTATCTTAATTTTACTTAGACCCTTGGCCGATGAACTATATGAACTATATGAACCATATGAACTAGAAATAAACACCGGTAGGAATGAGTTGAAACCCGCTTCCTGGTGACAATGGACCTTTGGCCGATGGATCAAACCCGTTCGGCGTCGGAATCTATGAAACTACCAAAATATTCTTAAAACCAACGCCGGTAAGAATGAGGTATACCCGTTTTCTGGCATCTAGAGACCATTGACCGATGAGTCAAACCCGTTCGGCCTCTGAATCTATGAAACTACTGCCCCGTTACTTTTAGGTCTCCCTGCTATACCTCATTGGTTACGACCAGCATACACCTTATCCTTTTATTGTTTTATTGTTATTATTATTTCTATTATCCCACTCGCACTGTCCACACTTTAAATTCCCTGTCGCCTTCTTACAATTAAAGGCACAGAAATCACAAATAAAATATATATTTGCACAAGTTTTCCTGTGCGTCAATAGTTTATTTTTTTGCGATGCGCGCTCACCTGCTACCACCTTTCTGTCAGAATATTATCTTTCGAATGGAACTTCTTCGAACGGCGGGAGGCTGCACTCTTTGCGGTTGCGTGGATCGTGTTTTCTTAACTACGTTGTTCTACTCGTCTGTTGTGGATCGTGTTCGAATAGCTTCATTGTAACTTATACCGTAACTTATACCGCATCGCGTCGGTATGCGTGGCTTACAGCTTTACCTTTTCATTACTGTGTGGCTGCACCGTGGTTCGAAAGCTCGGAAAAATATATTTCCCTTTTTTTTTAAATATGCCAGTACGGCTTGAACCCCATTATAACCAATATGTTGTGCGGCGGTTTGAAATCGTCGTCACACTCCCCCCTCCTTTCGGGACAGCGGGTCTTCCAACAGTAGTACATCGTCCGGCTGGTCTTCCTGTTCCTCGTATAAGGGTTTCAGTGCACCAAAGTACACGCAGCTAATTTTTTTCTGCGAGTCTTTTTTTACGCGAACTATTACTGGTGACAAAAAAAACACATTATTCGGTAAGGTCCATCGAACTTTGGTGCCAGTTTGGCTGCATAGTGTTCCACCGCATTCGCCAAAGGATGTTGTCGAACCCATACTAAATAGCCCACCCTAGGCCTCCATGCTCGTTTACGCAGGTAATAGTGCCTCGCCTGTTGCTCTGCGGCTTAACCGGGTAGTCGCGGCTCGCGTCCCATGGTCAACGCTGGGCTGTACCCTGTAGATTCCGATGTACTACTGTTGATGGCCAGCGTAAGTTCTGGAATCAACTCATCCGTCAGTTGGTGCCTCACGCCCATCTTTTACAGAAAACCGGTAAATTTCCGGCTGGTGAATTGAACACCATTGTCCGAAATAAGCATCTTTAGGGTACCACCGCGGGCTAAAATTCGTTGCCGAAATCCTTTTATGACAGCCTTTGATGTCGTCTTCCTCTCAGCTACCATCTCGACCCATTTTGTGAAGCGGTCGGTTCCTTGCTTTGTGCGAGGTAGCGGTGTGTGAAATTATATATTTGTCTCTTTGAAGCTCTATTGAGACAAAGCCTTTGTATTTGATGACTCCTTCTCCTATGCCTTGAATATATATTGTATTTTCTATTTGAACGTCATGACAGATATGAGAATCTTCTTTTAAGATTGAAATATTTGCACCTGTATCTATTAAAAATGTTAACTTTTTCCATGTTTTAACATTGTGAAATGGTACAAAAATATTGAGATTGAAGTTAATTGTGTGAACCTTTGGATTTTCTAATTTTGTGTATCTAAAGGTTGTTGGGAGTTTCCCAAGTGTTCTGGGTTACTTGGACATTCTGCTTTTTTCCATTATTATAGTTTCTTTGGTTATGGGATCCACCGTTATTACGGTTGCTTCCTCTGTAACCTCCACAACCTCTATTATTATTATTATAGTTACTACCATTATTTCCGCTATGGTAGTAACCATGGCCGTTATCTCTACCTCGATAATTACCTCTGAAGTTATTACCTCGGGAGTTCTGCCTCTGTCTGACGAATAGAACTGAATTCGCATTGCCAGTCATTTCTGTACTGCAATACTGTACTGTACTTGCTTACGGCTTCATTCATTGTTTTGAATGAGCCAGCTTTCAGAATCGTCTTTAGTCTTGTATAAGGTTGAGCCAATTATTTTAGATTTAATGACTTCAATAGCAATTTGCTCGTAAGGTCCCTTTGTTAAGTTGACCAACTGAATTGCTGTCAAAAATCGTTATAGGTGAATTTTCTTTCCGTCAAACTTTGGGATTGAAAAGAAATTTCCCTTATGTAGGCCATATCGGCAGATGATGTGTCTGTTATTTTGGGAGATTTATTTTCTACGACTGTACTATTCGCCAATTGGTCTGAGTCAGTAATTATTACTGCTGGAACCGTTGGTTCGTGTATCTCTTCTTCTAGAGGTTGTTTTTCTTTTGGGTCCTCAATCGTTAATTCGATTGGAAGTAGTATGAGTCATTGTAGTGATGCAGTATGACTCCGTGATAGTTTTAGATCTATGCCGTGTCTACCTGCAATGCTTAAGAGTCTGTTTCTACATTCGTTTGTTCTATGAAACTACTGCACCTTTGCTTTTAATTTTTCTGCTATACCTCAGTTATCACGACCAGCATACTCTTTATCCTTTTATTGTTTTATTGTTATTATTATTTCTATTAGACCACTCGCACTGTACACACTTTAAATTCCCTGTCGCCTTCTTACAATTAAAGGCACAGAAATCACAAATAAAATATATATTTGCACAAGTTTTCCTATGCGTCAATAGTTTATTTTTTTACATAATAGCAACAACAACCATGCGCATGTTACTTTTATGTAAGTCACCGACAACAACAACAACGGTACACAAACACAATCACAACTGTAATGATCAACTTAATTATTAAAAAGTAATTTGGAAATGTTGCGAACACGTCCGTTCCCAACCGATGCCATTTATTGATTCATTTTACAAATTTACTCATTAAATTACAATGCATTTCTTATTCTAGATCAATGTATGTGTGTGTATGTGTGCATAAAAATGTGCACACGTATGTATCTTCGAGTGGCGGAGTGCATAAGCCTCAAAGTTGGCTAATCGCTTGCGCTGCAGTTTACTGCAATTGTGTCATACACATATGTGTCATAAGTGTTGAATTACACATGCGACTCAGCTTGAAGTGAATGTAGGTTTGTGCTTATGTGTACTTATAATTATTTACAATTATTTGGATTACTATTCTACAGTGAGCACTCGGTTTATTTATTTATTATATTACTACGGTGAGCTCTCGCTACACCTCCCTCCTTTTGAAAAAATAACGAAATATTATGAAGTTATTATTATTATAAGTTTTTAGTGTACTTTAATATTGTATTTTGAATATTGTAGAATATTTGAATAATATATGTTGAATATTATTGAATTTAACTATATGCTTAAGGTTCATTTCATGTATTTTTTTTAAATTTAATTTGCACAAGTCATTTATAAGTGAATTTTTGTATTCTGTACCCATGTCCGAAATGAACGTCTTCATTGGACCGAACTTCAACATAAAAGATTCAAATATAGCTTTAGCGACAATGTTTGCACTTTTATTTACAATTGGGATGGCAACTAAATATTTCGTTAGGTCACATATTAATGTAACTGCATAATTATTGCCATTATCAGATTTTGGTAGCAGACCTATAGTATCCACTATTACTCTGTCGAAAGCACTTATTGGTATGCCTGTAATGGTCATAGGTGTCTTTTTATGGGTCAACGTTTTTTACGTTAGGCATTTATGGCCTCTACGTATGTATTCTTTGACATGACGAGCTAACCTACCACCATTTGCAATGACTTCATATACGTTGGGCTTAGAAGCGTTGACAAGAGTTTGCTTAGGGAGGTCTACTTGTTCTTTTTCTGCGCAGGATTTTTTGTTTACTTTGATTGCGTGTAGTGACTTTTAATATATTCGCTGATTTATTTTTTAAATCTTGTATTGTAATGCGCGACAGTGCATCGTGAAGTCGTATTCTTCTAATTCAAGCCGCATGCTTGTCAATTTGGAACTGGGATTGACCATTGAAAATAAATACGTTAAGGGTCTGTGGTCCGTTTTCACTGTAGAGTTTGCCATAAATATATGGTCGAAAATGTATAATTACCCAATGAATTGCTGCCAATTCCTGTTCTGTTGTGCTTTTATGACTTTCACCCTTTGCAAATAAACGTGATGCATACGCTATTGGAAGTTGGAGTCCATTGTGGTTTTGGGTTAAATCCGCTCCACATGCTTGTTTCTTTGCGAAAATCAGGGTACTGCAAAAGAGTGGGTTCAACGAGTTTATCTTTTAAATATTGGAATGCGTTTTGGAATTCAGTTGTCCACTCAAAAGGAACATTCTTTTTACATAATCTAGTTAAATAATCCCGTGGTATTAAATCGAATGACCTTGGTGCCCAGCTTGGAGCGTCACTTTTAGAAATAAGCAAGTAACCTATCTTTTGGCATATTTAATCACCATCATTTTCATCAAATTCGGCGAAAAAATAGTCCGATATTATAACGATATCTGCGGAACGGTGTAAAACGGATAAAATTTGATCGGCTTCAACACTGACTGCTACAGCGGCAACATTTTTTCTTTTACGAGCGTTTCGTACATGGGTTGTAGACTTCTGGACGTGTTGAGTAAATTACTATCGAATTAGAATTTAAATTTGGACAATTTCCAAACGTCGTGACACCGTGAATTCATTCAAGTTCAAATGGCAAAACTTACAGAATACAAATGACACTAAACGCCAAATATTGATAAACAAATATGGCCGCCCAGACCTGTCAAAGTTCGGACTTCATTTTTGGTAGGCCCTTTACAACATAATACCGGATTGGACCACTGAAGGCTATAGGCTTAAACAAATTATAATCGAGCAAGTCCATATGTAAGATAGTTGTCGTATATGAGAACGATAACGAATAATATTTCGATAATTTATCATATATAATTTTAATTTTTTTCTTGTTTTACGTTTCACGCACGACGACTTGCACGCACGGTATACGCATCAAACATATTTTACTCTGGACGAACACGCACGGCACACGCACTAAATTCAACTTTGATGTACAAACTCATCGACCACACGAGTGACACGATGTGTCACGACAAAAAGTAAATTCCCAAGAAATAAATCTGAAACGAACAAAAAATTATTATTTTTTTTACTTTGTAACGACCTGGTCACACGGTCTTATATTTACATGTCATGTTGCTACGATAGTCGCGCCACCTTGTGTGACCATGAAAATATGTATCTCGTCCGCAATGTCGAGCGACTTTTTTGGAAATAGCACCCGTGTTAGATTTACAAGTAATTTTGTTAACAGTTTTGTGAATTGATACCAAAAGTAGTAATCAGTGTTTTTTAATACACAAAGTTAAAATCAGGTGTTTTACTTCTTTCTCTGGATTTGTTGGTCGCAGCAACTATGCCTACACCAAATGTAATTTATATGCACGACTTTTTCGTATTTTCCCCTCACCTTGCTTGTTTATCTGGATTTTTTTTTAGCACAAATTTTCATGGTTTTATCGCATGTTAGACTAGTGTTGTAAATGCGATTCTGTTGCTACTGGTTAACCCTGAAAATGTAGCTGTCAAATTTCTTGCGCCTCGTTTAACCACAAAGTAATATTTTTATGCGATATTTTGACAGTTACATGAAACACGATTCAGATAACATAAAACGAAAATCCATACCATATGACCATGTGACAAGGCCATAAGTAACACTAGTCTACCATTTAATATTGAGAATCGAGTAAATAGTTTAAAATTTATTAGCGGAAATATTACACCTAGCCCTTTTTTTAAAAAATGAAGCTAAACAAGGAACATTATAATTGTTATAAGTTTGTACCGTTTTATATTTTTTGCATAAAGGACGAACCTTTACAAAGAAAATGATACATACGAAGAAAATATATTGATAAAATCCAAAGTTATGATTTATCAAAAATTTTAAATAAATTAGACTTGTTTGCTTATTTTGAATTTTCGACTTTATAGTAAACACCTTTCTTTACAAAATTCTCATGACTTAGAAATGCATTAGAGAATACGAATTGCCAAGATATTGGCGGAATAATATTGAGTAGTGCATGTCACGACTTCACAATTGTAATAAATCCATTTTGAGTAGCCCTGCAATACAATTCGATTCTTGTTCTGTTATCGAAGAATTTTTTGTCTGTTATTTTTGAAATACGATTATTTTGGCCTTTTATATCGGTCTAATTTATTTATTAATTTATTTATTTCTAATCTATTTGTAAGTCATGAGAACGGCTGTAAGTGCTATTCCAAAACTGAAAAATTATTACTGATCTATTGCAATTTAAGTCAGTAGTGTATTATTAACAACTTAGATTTGTTAAAGATAAAGGCATTGACTAATATTCAGAGTTTTCTTCTTTCGCCAATAAGGGTTTTTTGTCTGCCTGCCAGACTTATATTATATATTCGTATATTATTATTTTAGTAAATCTTTCGACAGTGTATGTGATAATTAGCTTATCTATACTAATATAATAAAGAGGAAAGATTTGATTGTTTGTTTGCATTGAATAGGCAATGAATATTTAAAAAAAAAAATAGGGATCCTTACTAAAACTCCAATAATATAACCCAAGGTGTAAAAAA